>CATVIB010000365.1:0-12500 GCA_958336395.1 Ctenicera cuprea
ATGGCTCTTTGTGTAATCTGTAATTTTGATCTTATCTGTTTAGTGAGGGTCCACGTTTGTGCTCCGTATGTTATGACAGGGAGTATACATTGATCAAAAACCTTGGCCCGCAAGTGTAAGGGAATTTTTTTGTACTTCAGTATATAAGATAGTTTTCTGAATGCTGCCCATCCCAATCGTCTTCTGCGTTCTATTTCCATTTCTTTATTTTCTTTGTTTAATGTTATTTTTTGTCCAAGATATATATATATGTATTGACGTTCTCTATTGGTGTTCCTCCAATAACTATTTCTGGATTTTCAGGGCACATTGTCTTTGTTTTACTCAGATTGATTTTTAGACCTACTGCTCTTGATTTTGTTTCTAATTCTGTTAACATGTTCTTTAGGTCTTCCTTTTTATCCGAAAATAGAACTACGTCATCGGCAAATCTTAAGTGGTTTAGGCGTTCTCCACATATGTTTATTCCTTTATCTGACCAATCTAGTTCTTTAAATATTTCCTCCATAGCCAATGTAAATAGTTTCGGCGATATTGTGTCCCCCTGTCTTATGCCTCTGTTGATCGAAAACTTTCCTGTGCTTTCATGTACTTTCACAGATGAAGTCGCTTGTTTGTATATATTTTTTATTAAGATTGTATAACGATAGTCTATTCGTGCGTGATTTAATCCTTCTATTATGGCCCAGTGTTCGATAGAGTCGAATGCCTTTTCGTAATCTACAAAGGCCATGTAGAGTTCAAGGTTATATTCGACTGCTTTCTCTATAAGTATTCTTACCGTTAGTAGATGATCGCATGTACTATAGTCTTTACGGAATGCCGCTTGTTCAACTGGTTGGTACTGATCTAGTTTCTTTGTTAATCTGTTTGTAATATTTTTGTAAATAGTTTGTACAAATGCGACATTAGACTAATTGGCCGGTAGTTTTGTAGGAGTGATGGATCTCCTTTTTTGTACAAAATGATAACGGATGCATTATTCCAAATTTCCGGTATTTTTCCTTTTTCTAGGCATATGTTGAACAGAATCTTCAACTTCGGTATTATTATTTCTTCTGCCTCTTTTATCATTTCTGTTATTACATCATCCTCTCCCGGTGCCTTGTTATTTTTCATATTCTGTAGGGCATATATGATTTCTTCGTTACTTATATCGGGTATGTCTTCCGATCCTACGTTGATTATTCTCCTTTCTTTGTTATTTATGTGTGTTCTCTGTATTTGGGAACTGTACAGTGTTTTGTAGAATTCTTCTATAACTCGAAGTATTTCCTCTCTGTCTCGTATTTCTCTTTCATTTTCCTTGATCATTATAATTTCGCGCCTTCCATTCTGCTTTCTGAGGCATTTCATATTTTTATTATTTTCAATTACCTCTTCTACAATTACAATTACAATTACAATTACAATTACAATTACAATTACAATTACAATTACAATTACAATTACAATTACAATTACAATTACAATTACAATTACAATTACAATTACAATTACAATAACAATTACAATTACAATTACAATTACAATTACAATTACAATTACAATTACAATTACAATTACATTTACAATTACAATTACAATTACAATTACAATTACAATTACAATTACAATTACTATTACAATTTCAATTACAATTACAATTACAATTACAATTACAATTACAATTACAATTACAATTACAATTACAATTACAATTACAATTACACTTACAATTACAATTACAATTACATTTACAATTACAATTACAATTACAATTACAATTACAATTACAATTACAATTACAATTACAATTACAATTACAATTACAATTACAATTACAATTACAATTACAATTACAATTACAATTACAATTACAATTACAATTACAATTACAATTACAATTACAATTACAATTACAATTACAATTACAATTATAATTACAATTACAATTACAATTACAACTACAATTTTAAATACAATTACAATTACAATTACAATTACAATTACAATTACAATTACAATTACAATTACAATTACAATTACAATTACAATTACAATTACAAATACAATTACAATTACCATTACAATTACAATTACAATTACAATTACAATTACAATTACAATTACAATTACAATTACAATTACAATTACAATTACAATTACAATTACAATTACAATTACAATTACAATTACAATTACAATTACAATTACAATTACAATTACAATTACAATTACAATTACAATTACAATTACAAATACAATTACAATTACAATTACAATTACAATTACAATTACAATTACAATTACAATTACAATTACAATTACAATTACAATTACAATTACAATTACAATTACAATTACAATTACAATTACAATTACAATTACAATTACAATTACAATTACAATTACAATTACAATTACAATTACAATTACAATTACAATTACAATTACAATTACAATTACAATTACAATTACAATTACAATTACAATTACAATTACAATTACAATTACAATTACAATTTCAATTACAATAGCAATTACAATTACAATTACAATTACAATTACAATTACAATTACAATTACAATTACAATTACAATTACAATTACAATTACAATTACAGTTACAATTACAATTACAATTACAATTACAATTACAATTACAATTACAATTACAATTACAATTACAATTACAATTACAATTACAATTACAATTACAATTACAATTACAATTACAATTACAATTACAATAACAATTACAATTACAATTACAATTACAATTACAATTACAATTACAATTACAATTACAATTACAATTACAATTACAATTACAATTACAATTACAATTACAATTACAATTACAATTACAATTACAATTACAATTACAATTACAATTACAATTACAATTACAATTACAATTACAATTACAATTACAATTACAATTACAATTACAATTACAATTACAATTACAATTACAATTACAATTACAATTACAATTACAATTACAATTACAATTACAATTACAATTACAATTACAATTACAATTACAATTACAATAACAATTACAATTACAATTACAATTACAATTACAATTACAATTACAATTACAATTACAATTACAATTACAATTACAATTACAATTACAATTACAATTACAATTACAATTACAATTACAATTACAATTACAATTACAATTACAATTACAATTACAATTACAATTACAATTACAATTACAATTACAATTACAATTACAATTACAATTACAATTACAATTACAATTACAATTACAATTACAATTACAATTACAATTACAATTACAATTACAATTACAATTACAATTACAATTACAATTACAATTACAATTACAATTACAATTACAATTACAATTACAATTACAATTACAATTACAATTACAATTACAATTACAATTACAATTACAATTACAATTACAATTACAATTACAATTACAATTACAATTACAATTACAATTACAATTACAATTACAATTACAATTACAATTACAATTACAATTACAATTACAATTACAATTACAATTACAATTACAATTACAATTACAATTACAATTACAGTAACAATTACAATTACAATTACAATTACAATAATTACAATTACAATTACAATTACAATTACAATTACAATTACAATTACAATGACAATTACAATTACAATTACAATTACAATTACAATTACAATTACAATTTCAATTACAATTACAATTACATTTACATTTACATTTACAATTACAATTGCAATTGCAATTACAATTACAATTACAATTACAATTACAATTACAATTACAATTACAATTACAATTACAATTACAATAACAATAACAATTACAATTACAATTACAATTACAATTACAATTACAATTACAATTACAATTACAATTACAATTACAATTACAATTACAATTACAATTACAATTACAATTACAATTACAATTACAATTACAATTACAATTACAATTACAATTACAATTACAATTACAATTACAATTACAATTACAATTACAATTACAATTACAATTACAATTACAATTACAATTACAAATACAATTACAATTACAATTACAATTACAATTACAATTACAATTACAATTACAATTACAATTACAATTACAATTACAATTACAATTACAATTACAATTACAATTACAATTACAATTACAATTACAATTACAATTACAATTACAATTACAATTACAATTACAATTACAATTACAATTACAATTACAATTACAATTACAAGTACAATTACAATTACAATTACAATTACAATTACAATTACAATTACAATTACAATTACATTACAATTACAATTACAATTACAATTACAATTACAATTACAATTACAATTACAATTACAATTACAATTACAATAATTACAATTACAATTACAATTACAATTACAATTACAATTAGAATTACAATTACAATTACAATTACTATTACAATTTCAATTACAATTACAATTACAATTACAATTACAATTACAATTACAATTACAATTACAATTACAATTACAATTACAATTAAAATTACAATTACAAATACAATTACAATTACAATTACAATTACAATTACAATTACAATTACAATTACAATTACAATTACAATTACAATTACAATTACAATTACAATTACAATTACAATTACAATTACAATTACAATTACAATTACAATTACAATTACAATTACAATTACAATTACAATTACAATTACAATTACAATTACAATTACAATTACAATTACAATTACAATTACAATTACAATTACAATTACAATTACAATTACAATTACAATTACAATTACAATTACAATTACAATTACAATTACAATTACAATTACAATTACAATTACAATTACAATTACAATTACAATTACAATTACAATTACAATTACAATTACAATTACAATTACTATTACAATTACAATTACAATTACAATTACAATTACAATTACAATTACAATTACAATTACATTTACAATTACAATTACAATTACAATTACAATTACAATTACAATTACAATTACAATTACATTTACAATTACAATTACAATTACAATTACAATTACAATTACAATTACAATTACAATTACAATTACAAATACAATTACAATTACAATTACAATTACAATTACAATTACAATTACAATTACAATTACAATTACAATTACAATTACAATTACAATTACAGTTACAATTACAAATACAATTACAATTACAATTACAATTACAATTACAATTACAATTACAATTACAATTACAATTACAATTACAATTACAATTACAATTACAATTACAATTACAATTACAATTACAATTACAATTACAATTACAATTACAATTACAATTACAATTACAATTACAATTACAATTACAATTACAATTACAATTACAATTACAATTACAATTACAATTACAATTACAAATACAATTACAATTGCCTTTACAATTACAATTACAATTGCAATTACAATTACAATTACAATTACAATTGCAATTTCAATTACAATAGCAATTACAATTACAATTACAATTACAATTACAATTACAATTACAATTACAATTACAATTACAATAACTATTACAATTACAATTACAATTACAATTACAATGACAATTACAATTGCAATTACAATTACAAATACAATTACAATTACAATTACAATTACAATTACAATTACAATTACAATTACAATTACAATTAAAATTACAATTACAATTACAATTACAATTACAGTTACAATTACAATTAAAATTACAATTACAATTACAATTACAATTACAATTACAATTACAATTACAATTACATTTACAATTACAATTACAATTACAATTACAATTACAATTACAATTACAATTACAATTACAATTACAATTACAATTACAATTACAATTACAATTACAATTACAATTACAATTACAATTACAATTACAATTACAATTACAATTAAAATACAATTACAATTACAGTTACAATTACAATTACAATAACAATTACAATTACAATTGCAATTACAATTACATTTACAATTACAATTACAATTACAATTACAATTACAATTACAATTACAATTACAATTACAATTACAATTACAATTACAATTACAATTACAATTACAATTACAATTACAATTACAATTACAATTACAATTACAATTACATTTACAATTACAATTACAATTACAATTACAATTACAATTACAATTACAATTACAATTAAAATTACAATTACAATTACAATTACAATTACAATTACAATTACAATTACAATTACAATTACAATTACAATTACAATTACAATTACAATTACAATTACAATTACAATTACAATTACAATTACAATTACAATTACAATTACAATTACAATTACAATTACAATTACAATTACAATTACAATTACAATTACAATTACAATTACAATTACAATTACAATTACAATTACAATTACAATTACAATTACAATTACAATTACAATAACAATTACAATTACAATTACAATTACAATTACAATTACAATTACAATTACAATTACAATTACAATTACAATTACATTTACAATTACAATTACAATTACAATTACAATTACAATTACAATTACTATTACAATTTCAATTACAATTACAATTACAATTACAATTACAATTACAATTACAATTACAATTACAATTACATTTACAATTACAATTACAATTACAATTACAATTACAATTACAATTACAATTACAATTACAATTACAATTACAATTACAATTACAATTACAATTACAATTACAATTACAATTAGAATTACAATTACAATTACAATTACTATTACAATTTCAATTACAATTACAATTACAATTACAATTACAATTACAATTACAATTACAATTACAATTACAATTAAAATTACAATTACAAATACAATTACAATTACAATTACAATTACAATTACAATTACAATTACAATTACAATTACAATTACAATTACAATTACAATTACAATTACAATTACAATTACAATTACAATTACAATTACAATTACAATTACAATTACAATTACAATTACAATTACAATTACAATTACAATTACAATTACAATTACAATTACAATTACAATTACAATTACAATTACAATTACAATTACAATTACAATTACAATTACAATTACAATTACAATTACAATTACAATTACAATTACAATTACAATTACAATTACAATTACAATTACAATTACAATTACAATTACAATTACAATTACAATTACAATTACAATTACAATTACAATTACAATTACATTTACAATTACAATTACAATTACAATTACAATTACAATTACAATTACAATTACAATTACAATTACATTTACAATTACAATTACAATTACAATTACAATTACAATTACAATTACAATTACAATTACAATTACAAATACAATTACAATTACAATTACAATTACAATTACAATTACAATTACAATTACAATTACAATTACAATTACAATTACAATTACAATTACAATTACAATTACAGTTACAATTACAAATACAATTACAATTACAATTACAATTACAATTACAATTACAATTACAATTACAATTACAATTACAATTACAATTACAATTACAATTACAATTACAATTACAATTACAATTACAATTACAATTACAATTACAATTACAATTACAATTACAATTACAATTACAATTACAATTACAATTACAATTACAATTACAATTACAATTACAATTACAATTACAATTACAATTACAATTACAATTACAATTACAAATACAATTACAATTGCCTTTACAATTACAATTACAATTGCAATTACAATTACAATTACAATTACAATTACAATTTCAATTACAATAGCAATTACAATTACAATTACAATTACAATTACAATTACAATTACAATTACAATTACAATAACTATTACAATTACAATTACAATTACAATTACAATGACAATTACAATTGCAATTACAATTACAAATACAATTACAATTACAATTACAATTACAATTACAATTACAATTACAATTACAATTACAATTAAAATTACAATTACAATTACAATTACAATTACAGTTACAATTACAATTAAAATTACAATTACAATTACAATTACAATTACAATTACAATTACAATTACAATTACAATTACATTTACAATTACAATTACAATTACAATTACAATTACAATTACAATTACAATTACAATTACAATTACAATTACAATTACAATTACAATTACAATTACAATTACAATTACAATTACAATTACAATTACAATTAAAATACAATTACAATTACAGTTACAATTACAATTACAATAACAATTACAATTACAATTGCAATTACAATTACATTTACAATTACAATTACAATTACAATTACAATTACAATTACAATTACAATTACAATTACAATTACAATTACAATTACAATTACAATTACAATTACAATTACAATTACAATTACAATTACAATTACAATTACAATTACATTTACAATTACAATTACAATTACAATTACAATTACAATTACAATTACAATTACAATTAAAATTACAATTACAATTACAATTACAATTACAATTACAATTACAATTACAATTACAATTACAATTACAATTACAATTACAATTACAATTACAATTACAATTACAATTACAATTACAATTACAATTACAATTACAATTACAATTACAATTACAATTACAATTACAATTACAATTACAATTACAATTACAATTACAATTACAATTACAATTACAATAACAATTACAATTACAATTACAATTACAATTACAATTACAATTACAATTACAATTACAATTACAATTACAATTACAATTACATTTACAATTACAATTACAATTACAATTACAATTACAATTACAATTACTATTACTATTACAATTTCAATTACAATTACAATTACAATTACAATTACAATTACAATTACAATTACAATTACAATTACAATTACAATTACATTTACAATTACAATTACAATTACAATTACAATTACAATTACAATTACATTTACAATTACAATTACAATTACAATTACAATTACAATTACAATTACAATTACAATTACAATTACAATTACAATTACAATTACAATTACAATTACAATTACAATTACAATTACAATTACAATTACAATTACAATTACAATTACAATTACAATTACAATTACAATTACAATTACAATTACAATTACAATTACAATTACAATTACAATTACAATTACAATTACAATTACAATTATAATTACAATTACAATTACAACTACAATTTTAAATACAATTACAATTACAATTACAATTACAATTACAATTACAATTACAATTACAATTACAATTACAATTACAATTACAATTACAATTACAATTACAATTACAATTACAATTACAATTACAATTACAATTACAATTACAATTACAATTACAATTACAATTACAATTATAATTACAATTACAATTACAATTACAATTACAATTACAATTACAATTACAATTACAATTACAATTACAATTACAATTACAATTACAATTACAATTACAATTACAAATACAATTACAATTACAATTACAATTACAATTACAATTACAATTACAATTACAATTACAATTACAATTGCAATTACAATTACAATTACAATTACAATTACAATTACAATTACAATTACAATTACAATTACAATTACAATTACAATTACAATTACAATTACAATTACAATTACAATTACAATTACAATTACAATTACAATTACAATAACAATTATAATTACAATTACAATTACAATTAAAATTACAATTACAATTACAATTACAATTACAATTACAATTACAATTACAATTACAATTACAATTACAATTACAATTACAATTACAATTACAATTACAATTACAATTACAATTACAATTACAATTACAATTACAATTACAATTACAATTTCAATTACAATTACAATTACAATTACAATTACAATTACAATTACAATTACAATTACAATTACAATTACAATTACAATTACAATTACAATTACAATTACAATTACAATTACAATTACAATTACAATTACAATTACAATTACAATACAATTACAATTACAATTACAATTACAATTACAATTACAATTACAATAACAATTACAATTACAATTACAATTACAATTACAATTACAATTACAATTACAATTACAATTACAATTACAATTACAATTACAATTACAATTACAATTACAATTACAATTACAATTACAATTACAATTACAATTACAATTACAATTACAATAACAATTACAATTACAATTACAATTACAATTACAATTACAATTACAATTACAATTACAATTACAATTGCAATTGCAATTGCAATTACAATTACAATTACAATTACAATTACAATTACAATTACAATTACAATTACAATTACAATTACAATTACAATTACAATTACAATTACAATTACAATTACAATTACAATTACAATTACAATTACAATTACAATTACAATTACAATTACAATTACAATTACAATTACAATTACAATTACAATTACAATTACAATTACAATTACAATTACAATTACAATTACAATTACAATTACAATACAATTACAATTACAATTACATTTACAATTACAATTACAATTACAATTACAATTACAATTACAATTACAATTACAATTACAATTACAATTACAATTACAATTACTGAAACTGAAACTGAAACTGAAACTGAAACTGAAACTGAAACTGAAACTGAAACTGAAACTGAAACTGGAACTGAATCTGAAACTGAAACTGAAACTGAAACTGAAACTTAAACTGAAACTGAAACTGAAACTGAAACTGAAACTGAAACTGAAACTGAAACTGAAACTGAAACTGAAACTGAAACTGAAACTGAAACTGAAACTGAAAATGAAACTGAAACTGAAACAGAAACTGAAACCGAAACCGAAACCGAAACCGAAACCGAAACCGAAACCGAAACCGAAACCGAAACCGAAACCGAAACCGAAACCGAAACCGAAACCGAAACCGAAACCGAAACCGAAACCGAAACCGAAACCGAAACCGAAACCGAAACCTAAACCGAAAATGAAACTGAAACTGAAACTGAAACTGAAACTGAAACTGAAAATGAAACTGAAACTGAAACTGAAACTGAAACTGAAACTGAAACTGAAACTGAAACTGAAACTGAAACTGAAACTGAAACTGAAACTGAAACTGAAACTGAAACTGAAACTGAAACTGAAACTGAAACTGAAACTGAAACTGAAACTGAAACTGAAACTGAAACTGAAACTGAAACTGAAACTGAAACTGAAACTGAAACTGAAACTGAAACTGAAACTGAAACTGAAACTGAAACTGAAACTGAAACTGAAACTGAAACTGAAACTGAAACTGAAACTGGAACTGAATCTGAAACTGAAACTGAAACTGAAACTGAAACTGCCACCAGACGAAAGAGGAGTGCCACCAGACGAAAGAGGAGTGCCACCAGACGAAAGAGGAGTGCCACCATACGAAAGAGGAGTGCCACCAGACGAAAGAGGAGTGCCACCAGACGAAAGAGGAGTGCCACCAGACGAAAGAGGAGTGCCACCAGACGAAAGAGGAGTGCCACCAGACGAAAGAGGAGTGCCACCGGACGAAAGAGGAGTACCACCAGACGAAAGAGGAGTGCCACCAGACGAAAGAGGAGTGCCACCAGACGAAAGAGGAGTGCCACCAGACGAAAGAGGAGTGCCACCAGACGAAAGAGGAGTGCCACCAGACGAAAGAGGAGTGCCACCAGACGAAAGAGGAGTGCCACCAGACGAAAGAGGAGTGCCACCAGACGAAAGAGGAGTGCCACCAGACGAAAGAGGAGTGCCACCAGACGAAAGAGGAGTGCCACCAGGCGAAAGAGGAGTGCCACCAGACGAAAGAGGAGTGCCACGAGACGAAAGAGGAGTGCCACCAGACGAAAGAGGAGTGCCACCAGACGAAAGAGGAGTGCCACCAGACGAAAGAGGAGTGCCACCAGACGAAAGAGGAGTGCCACCAGACGAAAGAGGAGTGCCACCAGACGAAAGAGGAGTGCCACCAGACGAAAGAGGAGTGCCACCAGACGAAAGAGGAGTGCCACCGGACGAAAGAGGAGTACCACCAGACGAAAGAGGAGTGCCACCAGACGAAAGAGGAGTGCCACCAGACGAAAGAGGAGTGCCACCAGACGAAAGAGGAGTGCCACCAGACGAAAGAGGAGTGCCACCAGACGAAAGAGGAGTGCCACCAGACGAAAGAGGAGTGCCACCAGACGAAAGAGGAGTGCCACCAGACGAAAGAGGAGTGCCACCAGACGAAAGAGGAGTGCCACCAGACGAAAGATTAGTGCCACCAGACGAAAGAGGAGTGCCACCAGACGAAAGAGGAGTGCCACCAGACGAAAGAGGAGTGCCACCAGACGAAAGAGGAGTGTCACCAGACGA
>CATVIB010000365.1:22500-27291 GCA_958336395.1 Ctenicera cuprea
GAGGAGTGCCACCAGACGAAAGAGGAGTGCCACCAGACGAAAGAGGAGTGCCACCAGACGAAAGAGGAGTGCCACCAGACGAAAGAGGTGTGCCACCAGACGAAAGAGGAGTGCCGCCAGACGAAAGAATAGTGCCACCAGACGAAAGAGGAGTGCCACCAGACGAAAGAGGAGTGCCACCAGACGAAAGAGGAGTGCCACCAGACGAAAGAGGAGTGCCACCAGACGAAAGAGGAGTGCCACCAGACGAAAGAGGAGTGCCACCAGACGAAAGAGGAGTGCCACCAGACGAAAGAGGAGTGCCACCAGACGAAAGAGGAGTGCCACCAGACGAAAGAGGAGTGCCACCAGACGAAAGAGGAGTGCCACCAGACGAAAGAAGAGTGCCACCAGACGAAAGAGGAGTGCCACCAGACGAAAGAGGAGTGCCACTAGACGAAAGAGGAGTGCCACCAGACGAAAGAGGAGTGCCACCAGACGAAAGAGGAGTGCCACCAGACGAAAGAGGAGTGCCACCAGACGAAAGAGGAGTGCCACCAGACGAAAGAGGAGTGCCACCAGACGAAAGAGGAGTGCCACCAGACGAAAGAGGAGTGCCACCAGACGAAAGAGGGGTGCCACCAGACGAAAGAGGAGTGCCACCAGACGAAAGAGGAGTGCCACCAGACGAAAGAGGAGTGCCACCAGACGAAAGAGGAGTGCCACCAGACGAAAGAGGAGTGCCACCAGACGAAAGAGGAGTGCCACCAGACGAAAGAGGAGTGCCACCAGACGAAAGAGGAGTGCCACCAGACGAAAGAGGAGTGCCACCAGACGAAAGAGGAGTGCCACCAGACGAAAGAGGAGTGCCACCAGACGAAAGAGGAGTGCCACCAGACGAAAGAGGAGTGCCACCAGACGAAAGAGGAGTGCCACCAGACGAAAGAGGAGTGCCACCAGACGAAAGAGGAGTGCCACCAGACGACAGAGGAGTGCCACCAGACGAAAGAGGTGTGCCACCAGACGAAAGAGGAGTGCGACCAGACGAAAGACGAGTGCCACCAGACGAAAGAGGAGTGCCACCAGACGAAAGAGGAGTGCCACCAGACGAAAGAGGAGTGCCACCAGACGAAAGAGGAGTGCCACCAGACGAAAGAGGAGTGCCACCAGACGAAAGAGGAGTGCCACCAGGCGAAAGAGGAGTGCCACCAGACGAAAGAGGAGTGCCACGAGACGAAAGAGGAGTGCCACCAGACGAAAGAGGAGTGCCACCAGACGAAGGAGGAGTGCCACCAGACAAAAGAGGAGTGCCACCAGACGAAAGAGGAGTGCCACCAGACGAAAGAGGAGTGCCACCAGACGAAAGAGGAGTGCCACCAGACGAAAGAGGAGTGTCACCAGACGAAAGAGGAGTGCCACCAGACGAAAGAGGAGTGCCACCAGACGAAAGAGGAGTGTCACCAGACGAAAGAGGAGTGCCACCAGACGAAAGAGGAGTGCCACCAGACGAAAGAGGAGTGCCACCAGACGAAAGAGGAGTGCCACCAGACGAAAGAGGAGTGCCACCAGACGAAAGAGGAGTGCCACCAGACGAAAGAGGAGTGCCACCAGACGAAAGAGGAGTGCCACCAGACGAAAGAGGAGTGCCACCAGACGAAAGAGGAGTGCCACCAGACGAAAGATTAGTGCCACCAGACGAAAGAGGAGTGCCACCAGACGAAAGAGGAGTGCCACCAGACGAAAGAGGAGTGCCACCAGACGAAAGAGGAGTGCCACCAGACGAAAGAGGAGTGCCACCAGACGAAAGAGGAGTGCCACCAGACGAAAGAGGAGTGCCACCAGACGAAAGAGGAGTGCCACCAGACGAAGGAGGAGTGCCACCAGAAGAAAGAGGAGTGCCACCAGACGAAAGAGGAGTGCCACCAGACGAAAGAGGAGTGCCACCAGACGAAAGAGGAGTGCCACCAAACGAAAGAGGAGTGCCACCAAACGAAAGAGGTGTGCCACCAGACGAAAGAGGAGTGCCGCCAGACGAAAGAATAGTGCCACCAGACGAAAGAGGAGTGCCACCAGACGAAAGAGGAGTGCCACCAGACGAAAGAGGAGTACCACCAGACGAAAGAGGAGTGCCACCAGTCGAAAGAGGAGTGCCACCAGACGAAAGAGGAGTGCCACCAGACGAAAGAGGAGTGCCACCAGACGAAAGAGGAGTGCCACCAGACGAAAGAGGAGTGCCACCAGACGAAAGAGGAGTGCCACCAGACGAAAGAGGAGTGTCACCAGACGAAAGAGGAGTGCCACCAGACGAAAGAGGAGTGCCACCAGACGAAAGAGGAGTGCCACCAGACGAAAGAGGAGTGCCACCAGACGAAAGAGGAGTGCCACCAGACGAAAGAGGAGTGCCACCAGACGAAAGAGGAGTGCCACCAGACGAAAGAGGAGTGCCACCAGACGAAAGAGGAGTGCCACCAGACGAAAGAGGAGTGCCACCAGACGAAAGAGGGGTGCCACCAGACGAAAGAGGAGTGCCACCAGACGAAAGAGGAGTGCCACCAGACGAAAGAGGAGTGCCACCAGACGAAAGAGGAGTGCCACCAGACGAAAGAGGAGTGCCACCAGACGAAAGAGGAGTGCCACCAGACGAAAGAGGAGTGCCACCAGACGAAAGAGGAGTGCCACCAGACGAAAGAGGAGTGCCACCAGACGAAAGAGGAGTGCCACAAGACGAAAGAGGAGTGCCACCAGACGAAAGAGGAGTGCCACCAGACGAAAGAGGAGTGCCACCAGACGAAAGAGGAGTGCCACCAGACGAAAGAGGAGTGCCACCAGACGACAGAGGAGTGCCACCAGACGAAAGAGGTGTGCCACCAGACGAAAGAGGAGTGCCACCAGACGAAAGAGGAGTGCCACCAGACGAAAGAGGAGTGCCACCAGACGAAAGAGGAGTGCCACCAGACGAAAGAGGAGTGCCACCAGACGAAAGAGGAGTGCCACCAGACGAAAGAGGAGTGCCACCAGACGAAAGAGGAGTGCCACCAGACGAAAGAGGAGTGCCACCAGACGAAAGAGGAGTGCCACCAGACGAAAGAGGAGTGTCACCAGACGAAAGAGGAGTGCCACCAGACGAAAGAGGAGTGCCACCAGACGAAAGAGGAGTGCCACCAGACGAAAGAGGAGTGCCACCAGACGAAAGAGGAGTGCCACCAGACGAAAGAGGAGTGCCACCAGACGAAAGAGGAGTGCCACCAGACGAAAGAGGAGTGCCACCAGACGAAAGAGGAGTGCCACCAGACGAAAGAGGAGTGCCACCAGACGAAAGATTAGTGCCACCAGACGAAAGAGGAGTGCCACCAGACGAAAGAAGAGTGCCACCAGACGAAAGAGGAGTGCCACCAGACGAAAGAGGAGTGCCACCAGACGAAAGAGGAGTACCACCAGACGAAAGAGGAGTGCCACCAGCCGAAAGAGGAGTGCCACCAGACGAAAGAGGAGTGCCACCAGACGAAAGAGGAGTGCCACCAGACGAAAGAGGAGTGCCACCAGACGAAAGAGGAGTGCCACCAGACGAAAGAGGAGTGCCACCAGACGAAAGAGGAGTGCCACCAGACGAAAGAGGAGTGCCACCAGACGAAAGAGGAGTGCCACCAGACGAAAGAGGAGTGCCACCAGACGAAAGAGGAGTGCCACCAGACGAAAGAGGAGTGCCACCAGACGAAAGAGGAGTGCCACCAGACGAAAGAGGAGTGCCACCAGACGAAAGAGGAGTGCCACCAGACGAAAGAGGAGTGCCACCAGACGAAAGAGGAGTGCCACCAGACGAAAGAGGAGTGCCACCAGACGAAAGAGGAGTGCCACCAGACGAAAGAGGAGTGCCACCAGACGATGATGATGATGGATGATGGATGATGATGATGATGGATGATGGATGATGATGATGATGGATGATGGATGATGATGATGATGGATGATGGATGATGATGATGATGGATGATGGATGATTACGATGATGGATGATGGATGATGATGATGATGGATGATGGATGATGATGATGATGGATGATGGATGATGATGATGATGGATGATGGATGATGATGATGATGGATGATGGATGATGATGATGGATGATGATGATGATGATGATGGATGATGATGATGATGATGATGGATGATGATGATGATGATGATGGATGATGATGATGATGTTGATGATGGATGATGATGATGATGATGATGGATGATGATGATGATGATGATGATGATGATGATGATGATGATGATGATGATGATGATGATGATGATGATGATGATGATGATGATGATGATGATGAATATGATGATCTGATGATGATGATGATGATGATGATGATGATGATGATGATGATGATGATGATGATGATGATGATGATGATGATGATGATGATGATGATGATGATGATGATGATGATGATGATGATGATGATGGATGATGGATGATGATGGATGATGGATGATGATGGATGATGGATGATGATGGATGATGGATGATGATGGATGATGGATGATGATGGATGATGGATGATGATGGATGATGATGGATGATGGATGATGATGGATGATGGATGATGATGGATGATGGATGGATGATGGATGATGGATGATGATGGATGATGGATGATGATGGATGATGGATGATGATGGATGATGGATGATGATGGATGATGAATGATGATGGATGATGGATGATGATGGATGATGGATGATGATGGATGATGGATGATGATGGATGATGGATGATGATGGATGATGGATGATGATGGATGATGGATGATGAT
>CATVIB010000366.1:0-67247 GCA_958336395.1 Ctenicera cuprea
ATAAATTATGCTATGTATCTGGGTATTTGAAAATATCCAGACATTTTCATAATTTTAAAATAATTAATTAATTTAAAGTTCTTAATAGAAAAATAAATATAAATAGCCCCACGTTGATGAGCCATAAATTATGCTATGTAATAAGAATATTTAAAATTCTTATTACAAATTAAATTCTTAAATAAAATTAAATAGCCCCACGTTGGAATCGTCATAAATTATGCTGTGTAATATGGATTTTAAAATTTAGCAAATCCATAAAAATTCTGAAATTTTCTTATATTTTTGGAATACATAAAAGCCCCACTTTGGCGAATATAAATTATGCTGTGAAATAAGAATTTTGAAAAATTCTTTTTATAATTTTTTAAAAATTCCAAACATTTGAAAAATCATAAATTTTGTAAACTTTGAATTATTATTTATTTTTGACCCACATTTGCTAGCTCAGTAATAAAATTAATATAATTAAATGCTGTGTGTTTTAATTTAGTTTTAAGCATTTTCATAAAAAAAATAAATTTCAAATAAATTTATACGCATGGAATTTTATTTTAAAACAAGAGACTCTTATTAAAATTTTGACATGTAAATAATTGATTGACATAAATTCATCTTGTACTCAATCTCAGGGATAATTTTAAATTCTTGAACATCATGTAGCTTCACTATTGTCGATGGGTTATTTAAAAAAAATGAATTGCAGATTTCCAGAATACCACCTACTACATTTACACGCAAATACATCACCATAAAATAATATTTAAAACATCTCTGTACATTTATAATAAATAAAACAAATTTTTTTTATTGAAACACCACGAAAATTATTACTTATCTTTTTACAATGTTCATCTTTGAAGTTCGGAATCTTTGATGCGTGCGCTTCCACGTATCTGAATGGTAGCTAACTCATACAACCAATTTTTCTTTCCTGTCTGTGATGTGCTTGTGCATGGTATGATGTGTGCTGTCCTAACGCTGCCTGTCCGATAATACTAGACCATGAGTTCTCCAGCAAAATCTTCCATAACAGTTTTTCTCAGGTATGTAATTCCCTTTTTTTTTAGAAATTATATTTTTCAATTTATAATTACTTTAATTTTTTATTTATTTTTAGCATTTTTATTTTTAATTATAACTGTTCAACTTTTATTATTACAGATTTATTATTATATAACACGAAGAAGATTAATTCAATATTATCTGTCAAATACAAATCTGCACGACTGACAACAAGATGTATTTCTCCACCTCAAAAACCGGAAATTCGCAGAACTATTTTTTTATCATAAAATGGTGCTCAGGTACGCCATTTTTTATCAATTTATAATTTATTGAATTTATTTGTCGAAGAAACTTTCAAATTGTTCTTTAATTACTTGGATCACTGGTTATTATAGTTAGATTTTAATTTAGTTTCCCATTGGAATATTTAATACTTGCACAAATTAATATTTTTACAATAAAGAAAGGACGCTTCACAATTTTACTTTTAAATCTTCCAATAACTTTTATATTATTCAACGGATTTTTCTCAACTTTCTTTAAATAATAAAACACCTTGTTACTTTCACTGATAACAACAATTTATTTTGTTCACATTAAAATTTCTAGTTACATTATCAAAAATTTGGGAGCTAAACATAAACGCACCCACGCTATGCAAATTCTTACCGGAAGCTCTCTTGAAAAATTTAATCTCGAACCCCCAGACTAAATTTCCAAATATATCAAATTATACAAATATCACCCTTAAGTATCCTTTACATAACGATAACACCGGAAACAATTAAAATTCTATTGTTTTTACAAGATAGCTACGAAACCTTACAATCTAATCTAAATTTCACCCTTATTCAACTTATTACATAAATGTCATTATCCCAGATTAACTGGAATACATCTATTTTAAATACGCAATTCAAACATAAATCAATGTATGACAGGTACATTCAATGAAGAAAATTTTTCTTAAAATTTTAAAATTAACATATTTTTTTCATATTTATAAAAGCACATAAATTAAACAATACCAGCTTATTAGCATTAATAATTATCAATTAATTATTCATTAATTTAAAACCATAGTTACATTCCTTAATTAACATAAACCCTAGGTTTACAAGTAATTTATATGAGGTCATTGACTTCTTATCACTTTTATCTGTGACTATATTTTATACAAAAACCGTCTGGCAAATTCTTACAACCTTGACCTAAAATACAGAAAACTATTTACATTACAATATTTTATATACCGACATACTCAAAAGTAATGTATACGGTTTGTTTTAAATATAAATAAACAATTAGGTTATCTAATAAAACTAAATTAAATTAACTCAATAAACACCTTAATTAAATTAATTCTAAATTAAAATTATACACGGTGCGTCAAAATAATTTTCTAAAATAAAATTTTTTTTTTAATTCACTTATTCATTTTAAAAACACACTTTTCAACCAATAACATCTCAAATAAGGATTACCCTTTAATATTATACACAGTTCGACTCATATTTTTACACAAACGATTTTATTATTGATAAATAAATTAATTCAGTTAAATTATTTATAGTTTGCGTCAATATTAAATTGCCTTAGCATGTTTTATATATGCTATAATTTTTTTTAGTCAAGTTTTACTAATATAAATAATTCTATTCTAGGAATAGTATCCTGGAAAATCTCAATGCTACTTCAAATGCATTTAACCAATAAGAAATACAAGAAATCAAGATTACCACTGCATTACCGTCGATATAAATAAACTTCAATGAATTACAAGACCACGAAGAATATCTCATACTTTAACAAAATCTCATACTTTTTTAAGTAATAAAAAAAATTAGTAATAATTTTTAATTTTAAATTTATAAATAAATTTTTGAATTAGAACACACAGCATAAATCCCCCTTTAATTTTTCAAAATTTGAAAACCCCTAATAATAATGATGGCAAATTTTGCAAAAATTAACAAAAAAAAAATATCACTCTCCCCCTTCTAACAATTTCTGTCAAAATTAATATTTTATCTGCTAATCCTGGAGTAAATTTCCGATAATAATTTAAAATCCCCAAAAATCCTCTTAGCATTCTTAACTATAAAATATTCCCCTCTAACTCCTATCCTGCCTTTATCTAAAAATTCTTTCATTTTCACCCTCTTTTTAAATTTAAATTGCGCAGGCTCTTTCATATAATTTATAAATTTCATCTTGACCTTCTTTTTATTTCCAAAGGTATCCGAATACTTTCCATTGTTTATTAATTTCATTTTAACTTTCTTCTTGTATTTTAATTTCCCAGGATCCTTCTTATTATTTAAATATTTTAATTTAATTTTCGCTTTATGTTTAAATTTGTTTGGACACTTTTTATTATTTAACCATTTTATTTTAACTTTTGTTTTATTTTCAAAATTCTCTGGATATATTTTATCATTTAATGATTTTAATTTAAATTTAGTCTTCTGTTTAAAATTCTTCATCTTCTTTATTTTAGTTAAAATTTTCATTTTAAATTTCGTATTATTTTTAATATTCTTCGAGTACTTTATATTATTTAAAATTTTTATTTTAGTCTTCTTTTTATTTATTACTGACATCAGATAATTTTTATAATTTGTAGATTTTAATTTTACTTTTGGTTGATTTTCTAATAGCATTAGATAACTTTCATATTTTGAAAATTTTATTTTAACTTTCCGATTTTTAAAATAAATTTGATTATTTTTATATTTTGAAGATTTTATTTTG
The DNA here is from genome assembly GCA_958336395.1 of Ctenicera cuprea. Lineage (NCBI taxonomy): Eukaryota > Metazoa > Arthropoda > Insecta > Coleoptera > Elateridae > Ctenicera > Ctenicera cuprea. The sequence goes on from CATVIB010000366.1 coordinate 3,763, forward strand.
GTTTCCTCTTTATTCTCTATCCACAAATAAATTTTATTTTCTGAAAATTCTTCCTTTTCCTTTACTTTATTCTCTATTTGATCTTTATCTTGACTTATTTCAAGCTCTTTATAATTGTTAACATCATTATCAACATTACTATTTTTGATTTCACTTTGATTTATTTCTTCATTATTTATTTTGTCACCATCTGTATTCTTTATTTCATTTTTTCTTTCATTAAACATTATTTCATTTTTATTTTCTGCTTCTTCCAAATCTTGTTCTTCTTTCAGGAAATCTTGATGATTAAAATTTTCTGCTTTATCCCCCTCTGGATACATTAGGGTTTCACACTCCTTTCCCTTTTCATTAATAATTGAGGATGATTCTGGATACTCACTAACATTTAAATATAATTCATTGATTTCGGGTACTTCTTCTTTCATTTCATTAATTTTAAAAATATTATTTCTTTCTTTATTTAACAATGGAAACTTGATGTTTTTATAAATTAGACAATCCTCTTCAATAATCATATTATGATATTCAAAAAAATCGCTTCCCAGCACCATGTCGACAATCATGTCCGGAACAATTAATAGTTTTGCAGATATTTCTACTTCATTGATACTTAAATCACAATCCAACCTTTCCTCAATACGACCAAACTTCATTTTATTTTCATCTATTAGATTATCCCCCCCTATTATTATAATATTATTCTCCAATAATTCATAATTATTCATAACGACGTCTTCACTTATAAGTGATAATTCATTCCCCATATTTATTATTGTAACAAATTCAATATTATTCAATCTAAGTCGTATTGATGGTAAATTAATTAAATCATTCTTTTCTGTATTATTCCATTTTTTTTCTGCTTCAACATTTAATTCTTTATTTAATTCTTTATTTATCTCTACATGACCTGTCTCAACTTGTTGTTCTAATTCTTTAGTTATTTCTTCCACATTTCCATGATTACTGTAATTTACTTCTATTTTCTTTATTTCTTCCCTACTCTCTTTTATTTCCCTCTTCATTTCTTCCCTACTCTCTTTAATCTCTTCAAATTTTTTATTAGTGTTCTCACTAGTATCGTCAATTTTTTTCATGAGCATATACATCATCTCTTTCAAATCCATACTTTCTTTCTCCTTACTACTCTTACTTGTGCTTGCAGCACCTTCTTCTTCTTCCTTCTCAACATCTTGTTCTTCTATTTTCTTTTCTGGTTCCATTTTAGATTTCTTACTCCTACTCCTCTTTTTCTTTTTAACTACTTGGAACTCTTCTCCTTTTTTATTACTTAAATCGCTGTTGTCCCAGAATGTTTTCATTTACCCCAAATAAATTATTTATAACCCCAATTATTTTTAATTAAACATCAACTTTAATTATAAAAAAATAAACCCTTCAATTGTACATAAATAACCCAATCGAGCCCCACGTTGCCTGGCGACATAAATTATGCTGTGGAATATGAATTATAAAAATTCATATTACAAATTAAATTCTTAAATAAAATTAAATAGCCCCACGTTGGAATCGTCATAAATTATGCTATGTAATATGAATTTTGGAAATTCATACTACTTTTAAATTTTTGAATAAAATTAATTGCTAAAAAGCCCCACGTTGGTACGATCATAAATTATGCTGTGGAATATGAATTATAAAAATTCATAATTCCTTTTATAAAATTTGAAAAGCCCCACGTTGGTAAGCTCATAAATTATGCTATGTATCTGGGTATTTGAAAATATCCAGACATTTTCATAATTTTAAAATAATTAATTAATTTAAAGTTCTTAATAGAAAAATAAATATAAATAGCCCCACGTTGATGAGCCATAAATTATGCTATGTAATAAGAATATTTAAAATTCTTATTACAAATTAAATTCTTAAATAAAATTAAATAGCCCCACGTTGGAATCGTCATAAATTATGCTGTGTAATATGGATTTTAAAATTTAGCAAATCCATAAAAATTCTGAAATTTTCTTATATTTTTGGAATACATAAAAGCCCCACTTTGGCGAATATAAATTATGCTGTGAAATAAGAATTTTGAAAAATTCTTTTTATAATTTTTTAAAAATTCCAAACATTTGAAAAATCATAAATTTTGTAAACTTTGAATTATTATTTATTTTTGACCCACATTTGCTAGCTCAGTAATAAAATTAATATAATTAAATGCTGTGTGTTTTAATTTAGTTTTAAGCATTTTCATAAAAAAAATAAATTTCAAATAAATTTATACGCATGGAATTTTATTTTAAAACAAGAGACTCTTATTAAAATTTTGACATGTAAATAATTGATTGACATAAATTCATCTTGTACTCAATCTCAGGGATAATTTTAAATTCTTGAACATCATGTAGCTTCACTATTGTCGATGGGTTATTTAAAAAAAATGAATTGCAGATTTCCAGAATACCACCTACTACATTTACACGCAAATACATCACCATAAAATAATATTTAAAACATCTCTGTACATTTATAATAAATAAAACAAATTTTTTTTATTGAAACACCACGAAAATTATTACTTATCTTTTTACAATGTTCATCTTTGAAGTTCGGAATCTTTGATGCGTGCGCTTCCACGTATCTGAATGGTAGCTAACTCATACAACCAATTTTTCTTTCCTGTCTGTGATGTGCTTGTGCATGGTATGATGTGTGCTGTCCTAACGCTGCCTGTCCGATAATACTAGACCATGAGTTCTCCAGCAAAATCTTCCATAACAGTTTTTCTCAGGTATGTAATTCCCTTTTTTTTTAGAAATTATATTTTTCAATTTATAATTACTTTAATTTTTTATTTATTTTTAGCATTTTTATTTTTAATTATAACTGTTCAACTTTTATTATTACAGATTTATTATTATATAACACGAAGAAGATTAATTCAATATTATCTGTCAAATACAAATCTGCACGACTGACAACAAGATGTATTTCTCCACCTCAAAAACCGGAAATTCGCAGAACTATTTTTTTATCATAAAATGGTGCTCAGGTACGCCATTTTTTATCAATTTATAATTTATTGAATTTATTTGTCGAAGAAACTTTCAAATTGTTCTTTAATTACTTGGATCACTGGTTATTATAGTTAGATTTTAATTTAGTTTCCCATTGGAATATTTAATACTTGCACAAATTAATATTTTTACAATAAAGAAAGGACGCTTCACAATTTTACTTTTAAATCTTCCAATAACTTTTATATTATTCAACGGATTTTTCTCAACTTTCTTTAAATAATAAAACACCTTGTTACTTTCACTGATAACAACAATTTATTTTGTTCACATTAAAATTTCTAGTTACATTATCAAAAATTTGGGAGCTAAACATAAACGCACCCACGCTATGCAAATTCTTACCGGAAGCTCTCTTGAAAAATTTAATCTCGAACCCCCAGACTAAATTTCCAAATATATCAAATTATACAAATATCACCCTTAAGTATCCTTTACATAACGATAACACCGGAAACAATTAAAATTCTATTGTTTTTACAAGATAGCTACGAAACCTTACAATCTAATCTAAATTTCACCCTTATTCAACTTATTACATAAATGTCATTATCCCAGATTAACTGGAATACATCTATTTTAAATACGCAATTCAAACATAAATCAATGTATGACAGGTACATTCAATGAAGAAAATTTTTCTTAAAATTTTAAAATTAACATATTTTTTTCATATTTATAAAAGCACATAAATTAAACAATACCAGCTTATTAGCATTAATAATTATCAATTAATTATTCATTAATTTAAAACCATAGTTACATTCCTTAATTAACATAAACCCTAGGTTTACAAGTAATTTATATGAGGTCATTGACTTCTTATCACTTTTATCTGTGACTATATTTTATACAAAAACCGTCTGGCAAATTCTTACAACCTTGACCTAAAATACAGAAAACTATTTACATTACAATATTTTATATACCGACATACTCAAAAGTAATGTATACGGTTTGTTTTAAATATAAATAAACAATTAGGTTATCTAATAAAACTAAATTAAATTAACTCAATAAACACCTTAATTAAATTAATTCTAAATTAAAATTATACACGGTGCGTCAAAATAATTTTCTAAAAATAAAATTTTTTTTTTAATTCACTTATTCATTTTAAAAACACACTTTTCAACCAATAACATCTCAAATAAGGATTACCCTTTAATATTATACACAGTTCGACTCATATTTTTACACAAACGATTTTATTATTGATAAATAAATTAATTCAAGTTAAATTATTTATAGTTTGCGTCAATATTAAATTGCCTTAGCATGTTTTATATATGCTATAATTTTTTTTTAGTCAAGTTTTACTAATATAAATAATTCTATTCTAGGAATAGTATCCTGGAAAATCTCAATGCTACTTCAAATGCATTTAACCAATAAGAAATACAAGAAATCAAGATTACCACTGCATTACCGTCGATATAAATAAACTTCAATGAATTACAAGACCACGAAGAATATCTCATACTTTAACAAAATCTCATACTTTTTTAAGTAATAAAAAAAATTAGTAATAATTTTTAATTTTAAATTTATAAATAAATTTTTGAATTAGAACACACAGCATAAATCCCCCTTTAATTTTTCAAAATTTGAAAACCCCTAATAATAATGATGGCAAATTTTGCAAAAATTAACAAAAAAAAAATATCACTCTCCCCCTTCTAACAATTTCTGTCAAAATTAATATTTTATCTGCTAATCCTGGAGTAAATTTCCGATAATAATTTAAAATCCCCAAAAATCCTCTTAGCATTCTTAACTATAAAATATTCCCCTCTAACTCCTATCCTGCCTTTATCTAAAAATTCTTTCATTTTCACCCTCTTTTTAAATTTAAATTGCGCAGGCTCTTTCATATAATTTATAAATTTCATCTTGACCTTCTTTTTATTTCCAAAGGTATCCGAATACTTTCCATTGTTTATTAATTTCATTTTAACTTTCTTCTTGTATTTTAATTTCCCAGGATCCTTCTTATTATTTAAATATTTTAATTTAATTTTCGCTTTATGTTTAAATTTGTTTGGACACTTTTTATTATTTAACCATTTTATTTTAACTTTTGTTTTATTTTCAAAATTCTCTGGATATATTTTATCATTTAATGATTTTAATTTAAATTTAGTCTTCTGTTTAAAATTCTTCATCTTCTTTATTTTAGTTAAAATTTTCATTTTAAATTTCGTATTATTTTTAATATTCTTCGAGTACTTTATATTATTTAAAATTTTTATTTTAGTCTTCTTTTTATTTATTACTGACATCAGATAATTTTTATAATTTGTAGATTTTAATTTTACTTTTGGTTGATTTTCTAATAGCATTAGATAACTTTCATATTTTGAAAATTTTATTTTAACTTTCCGATTTTTAAAATAAATTTGATTATTTTTATATTTTGAAGATTTTATTTTGGTTTCCTCTTTATTCTCTATCCACAAATAAATTTTATTTTCTGAAAATTCTTCCTTTTCCTTTACTTTATTCTCTATTTGATCTTTATCTTGACTTATTTCAAGCTCTTTATAATTGTTAACATCATTATCAACATTACTATTTTTGATTTCACTTTGATTTATTTCTTCATTATTTATTTTGTCACCATCTGTATTCTTTATTTCATTTTTTCTTTCATTAAACATTATTTCATTTTTATTTTCTGCTTCTTCCAAATCTTGTTCTTCTTTCAGGAAATCTTGATGATTAAAATTTTCTGCTTTATCCCCCTCTGGATACATTAGGGTTTCACACTCCTTTCCCTTTTCATTAATAATTGAGGATGATTCTGGATACTCACTAACATTTAAATATAATTCATTGATTTCGGGTACTTCTTCTTTCATTTCATTAATTTTAAAAATATTATTTCTTTCTTTATTTAACAATGGAAACTTGATGTTTTTATAAATTAGACAATCCTCTTCAATAATCATATTATGATATTCAAAAAAATCGCTTCCCAGCACCATGTCGACAATCATGTCCGGAACAATTAATAGTTTTGCAGATATTTCTACTTCATTGATACTTAAATCACAATCCAACCTTTCCTCAATACGACCAAACTTCATTTTATTTTCATCTATTAGATTATCCCCCCCTATTATTATAATATTATTCTCCAATAATTCATAATTATTCATAACGACGTCTTCACTTATAAGTGATAATTCATTCCCCATATTTATTATTGTAACAAATTCAATATTATTCAATCTAAGTCGTATTGATGGTAAATTAATTAAATCATTCTTTTCTGTATTATTCCATTTTTTTTCTGCTTCAACATTTAATTCTTTATTTAATTCTTTATTTATCTCTACATGACCTGTCTCAACTTGTTGTTCTAATTCTTTAGTTATTTCTTCCACATTTCCATGATTACTGTAATTTACTTCTATTTTCTTTATTTCTTCCCTACTCTCTTTTATTTCCCTCTTCATTTCTTCCCTACTCTCTTTAATCTCTTCAAATTTTTTATTAGTGTTCTCACTAGTATCGTCAATTTTTTTCATGAGCATATACATCATCTCTTTCAAATCCATACTTTCTTTCTCCTTACTACTCTTACTTGTGCTTGCAGCACCTTCTTCTTCTTCCTTCTCAACATCTTGTTCTTCTATTTTCTTTTCTGGTTCCATTTTAGATTTCTTACTCCTACTCCTCTTTTTCTTTTTAACTACTTGGAACTCTTCTCCTTTTTTATTACTTAAATCGCTGTTGTCCCAGAATGTTTTCATTTACCCCAAATAAATTATTTATAACCCCAATTATTTTTAATTAAACATCAACTTTAATTATAAAAAAATAAACCCTTCAATTGTACATAAATAACCCAATCGAGCCCCACGTTGCCTGGCGACATAAATTATGCTGTGGAATATGAATTATAAAAATTCATATTACAAATTAAATTCTTAAATAAAATTAAATAGCCCCACGTTGGAATCGTCATAAATTATGCTATGTAATATGAATTTTGGAAATTCATACTACTTTTAAATTTTTGAATAAAATTAATTGCTAAAAAGCCCCACGTTGGTACGATCATAAATTATGCTGTGGAATATGAATTATAAAAATTCATAATTCCTTTTATAAAATTTGAAAAGCCCCACGTTGGTAAGCTCATAAATTATGCTATGTATCTGGGTATTTGAAAATATCCAGACATTTTCATAATTTTAAAATAATTAATTAATTTAAAGTTCTTAATAGAAAAATAAATATAAATAGCCCCACGTTGATGAGCCATAAATTATGCTATGTAATAAGAATATTTAAAATTCTTATTACAAATTAAATTCTTAAATAAAATTAAATAGCCCCACGTTGGAATCGTCATAAATTATGCTGTGTAATATGGATTTTAAAATTTAGCAAATCCATAAAAATTCTGAAATTTTCTTATATTTTTGGAATACATAAAAGCCCCACTTTGGCGAATATAAATTATGCTGTGAAATAAGAATTTTGAAAAATTCTTTTTATAATTTTTTAAAAATTCCAAACATTTGAAAAATCATAAATTTTGTAAACTTTGAATTATTATTTATTTTTGACCCACATTTGCTAGCTCAGTAATAAAATTAATATAATTAAATGCTGTGTGTTTTAATTTAGTTTTAAGCATTTTCATAAAAAAAATAAATTTCAAATAAATTTATACGCATGGAATTTTATTTTAAAACAAGAGACTCTTATTAAAATTTTGACATGTAAATAATTGATTGACATAAATTCATCTTGTACTCAATCTCAGGGATAATTTTAAATTCTTGAACATCATGTAGCTTCACTATTGTCGATGGGTTATTTAAAAAAAATGAATTGCAGATTTCCAGAATACCACCTACTACATTTACACGCAAATACATCACCATAAAATAATATTTAAAACATCTCTGTACATTTATAATAAATAAAACAAATTTTTTTTATTGAAACACCACGAAAATTATTACTTATCTTTTTACAATGTTCATCTTTGAAGTTCGGAATCTTTGATGCGTGCGCTTCCACGTATCTGAATGGTAGCTAACTCATACAACCAATTTTTCTTTCCTGTCTGTGATGTGCTTGTGCATGGTATGATGTGTGCTGTCCTAACGCTGCCTGTCCGATAATACTAGACCATGAGTTCTCCAGCAAAATCTTCCATAACAGTTTTTCTCAGGTATGTAATTCCCTTTTTTTTTAGAAATTATATTTTTCAATTTATAATTACTTTAATTTTTTATTTATTTTTAGCATTTTTATTTTTAATTATAACTGTTCAACTTTTATTATTACAGATTTATTATTATATAACACGAAGAAGATTAATTCAATATTATCTGTCAAATACAAATCTGCACGACTGACAACAAGATGTATTTCTCCACCTCAAAAACCGGAAATTCGCAGAACTATTTTTTTATCATAAAATGGTGCTCAGGTACGCCATTTTTTATCAATTTATAATTTATTGAATTTATTTGTCGAAGAAACTTTCAAATTGTTCTTTAATTACTTGGATCACTGGTTATTATAGTTAGATTTTAATTTAGTTTCCCATTGGAATATTTAATACTTGCACAAATTAATATTTTTACAATAAAGAAAGGACGCTTCACAATTTTACTTTTAAATCTTCCAATAACTTTTATATTATTCAACGGATTTTTCTCAACTTTCTTTAAATAATAAAACACCTTGTTACTTTCACTGATAACAACAATTTATTTTGTTCACATTAAAATTTCTAGTTACATTATCAAAAATTTGGGAGCTAAACATAAACGCACCCACGCTATGCAAATTCTTACCGGAAGCTCTCTTGAAAAATTTAATCTCGAACCCCCAGACTAAATTTCCAAATATATCAAATTATACAAATATCACCCTTAAGTATCCTTTACATAACGATAACACCGGAAACAATTAAAATTCTATTGTTTTTACAAGATAGCTACGAAACCTTACAATCTAATCTAAATTTCACCCTTATTCAACTTATTACATAAATGTCATTATCCCAGATTAACTGGAATACATCTATTTTAAATACGCAATTCAAACATAAATCAATGTATGACAGGTACATTCAATGAAGAAAATTTTTCTTAAAATTTTAAAATTAACATATTTTTTTCATATTTATAAAAGCACATAAATTAAACAATACCAGCTTATTAGCATTAATAATTATCAATTAATTATTCATTAATTTAAAACCATAGTTACATTCCTTAATTAACATAAACCCTAGGTTTACAAGTAATTTATATGAGGTCATTGACTTCTTATCACTTTTATCTGTGACTATATTTTATACAAAAACCGTCTGGCAAATTCTTACAACCTTGACCTAAAATACAGAAAACTATTTACATTACAATATTTTATATACCGACATACTCAAAAGTAATGTATACGGTTTGTTTTAAATATAAATAAACAATTAGGTTATCTAATAAAACTAAATTAAATTAACTCAATAAACACCTTAATTAAATTAATTCTAAATTAAAATTATACACGGTGCGTCAAAATAATTTTCTAAAAATAAAATTTTTTTTTTAATTCACTTATTCATTTTAAAAACACACTTTTCAACCAGTAACATCTCAAATAAGGATTACCCTTTAATATTATACACAGTTCGACTCATATTTTTACACAAACGATTTTATTATTGATAAATAAATTAATTCAAGTTAAATTATTTATAGTTTGCGTCAATATTAAATTGCCTTAGCATGTTTTATATATGCTATAATTTTTTTTTAGTCAAGTTTTACTAATATAAATAATTCTATTCTAGGAATAGTATCCTGGAAAATCTCAATGCTACTTCAAATGCATTTAACCAATAAGAAATACAAGAAATCAAGATTACCACTGCATTACCGTCGATATAAATAAACTTCAATGAATTACAAGACCACGAAGAATATCTCATACTTTAACAAAATCTCATACTTTTTTAAGTAATAAAAAAAATTAGTAATAATTTTTAATTTTAAATTTATAAATAAATTTTTGAATTAGAACACACAGCAATATATATATATATATATATATATATATATATATATATATATATATATATATATATATATATATATATATATATATATATATATATATATATATATATATATATATATATATATATATATATATATATATAAATAGTAGGTACTCAAATCGATTTACATTTTTTTACTATTTCAATAATTTGTTTTTTATTGAAATATGTAAAAAATGTTAATGGTTTTCAGTACCTACTTGTCGATGAAGGTGCTGATGTATTCGGCACTGAACAGATATCTGTAGTAATTAGATATGTTAATGTTTGGACACAAAAAGTAATAAACAATATTCCTCTGCAAGAGTTACGTGCTGATAACATTATTTCAGCTTTTAAATCTTATGGTTTAGATTTAAATCAATTAGTAGGCTACGGATATGATGGATATTCCACTATGGAACGAAAAGAAGGCGGAGTTCAGAAAATAATAAATCTTACCCAAAGGCCTTATATATTCATTACGCTTCGCACAGTCTTAATCTAGTAATTCACGGTTTGAATGATGTTAGAGATGTCAGAAACACAATAAGAACAGTAAGGAATGTTATAGTTTTTTTTAGAGAGAGTGTTTTGCGAAGAATGACAATTCCATTAATTTCATTGTTTTGTGAAACACGCTGGAGTGCTCAGGATAAGTCTGCACGAAAAGTTAATAAAAATTGTCTTACCATGATATACTCTTTGTTTTAAGTAAAAATGGTAACAATAGTAAAACAAAACAGAAGGCCTTTCAATTGAATTGTGCTGTAATGAGCCCTGCACTTATTGTATCTTTATGTATCACCAGTAAATATTCTGCTAGATTTGAACGGGTAACGAATACTTTACAGGATGTTGGAATTAATATAATAGAAGTTAAAGAATACATCGATACTCTATTAAGTATATTTCCAAACGAAAGAAATAATTGTAATTAATCATTTGATGAACTTTGAAGCAATATTTTGCAATTTGCAAATGAACTAGGTATTGAAATTAAAATACCACTGCGATGTTCTAATAAAACTAAACGAGCGAATTATAGTGGCGAATCAGCAAAACGTCATTACCGTCAAAGCATATTTGTACCCTATGTTGATTCTTTAATAGTTTCACTAAAAAGCCGATTCTCTTCTCAAGTAGTAAAAGTTTCTGATTTAGCTAATTTACATCCTAAGCATATTAAAATTATGTCGAAAAAAGAAAATACAAAAGCAGGTATCAATATGTATGTATGTATGTATGCTTTGGTATAGGTAATACTATAGTTTATTCTCCTAACAACATATTTGCAGAAAAAAGAAAGTAACGGCCAATAAATTCCGAATAATTAAGTAGGAGCTGAATGTATATTGTTACATATTTGGAAAGTGAGATTGTCCGGTTCTGGTTTCGCGAACAATGTACTTAAAAAGGACAATCGGCAACAATACAAGCAAGTAGTCCCGAAGATTTATTTTAGGCTGTCGATTCTGTGGTAGTGATTTTTGGCTTTACGTTATTATACATTGTGTTAACTAGTAGGAAGTAGGAAGGATACACGCGTCTTACGTATACTACGGATCAAAATATGCGGGCAACTCTATCTCCCGTCGGCGTCGGGTTAATTCTGTTGATTACGAAGTCGTAGGCGTCCTATAATCCCTGTCTTGTGCTCCAGTCAGGAGTAAGCATTGGTGATTAAGCAAAGGAGCTATCATAATAATGATCACGTAGGTAACTTAAAATATTTCCAGTATCTGTAATAACATTTTCTAAAATTCTGAGTACAGACAAGTGCTAACCAATTAAGAAGCTAGTGATAACAGCTGTCCAATAGGAATAATTTTACCACCACTCTTTAAATGCACCCTAATTTGTTTCTTAGTTTGAATCAACATTAGTATTACACAGTTACCAGTTACACACCAACCTACCTAAGTATGTCGCTAAAACAAATGTTAAGCAACGTGGTAAACCAATAATTGTTCGCGGCAATTTTTAATATTATAAATATCGAGAATTAAAGTCCACCGGTGAAACGTGTTAGTGATGTATTAAAAAACAATGTAAAGCCAAACTGTACACTGTTGGTGATTCGGATTTAGTGTTTTCAAAAAAAATGGGTGAGCATGAACATGCTAGTAAAATTTATATTGTTTTAAACCGTCAATACATAAATAATCAAGTTAAAAGAAAAGCTGAAGAGGATGTATCTGAAAGACCAGCCAAGCTGTTACACCGTGAATTAAATTTGCAAAAACAATCCATTGAAACGTTAACTAATAAAGATGTGAAATATATTACAAATAGGATAAGCAGAGCAAAATTAAAAACAGCGCAGGCAGGACTTTATTAAAAATAAAATTCTACAATATAATAATCAACAAATTTCTAGATACGATTTCATAAAATGTGTTTCCTATAAATTTAGCACAATAGTTTGTTAACTTTAGTTTAACTTCTAAAATATGTCTGTATATTTTATATGTATTTAGTTGTAGTTTTAACGACCGACGTCCAGTTGGCTATGTTTATTTTAGGACAAATTTTATATAGCCTGATATGATCATTTCATTTAAAAACCGGTACATACTGTATCAACTTGACTTTAAACCGCGTGTTCAGGATGAGGATTAAGTTATTGGCCAGTCAATCGGGAGTTAAGGAAAGGGATTATTTTTCTATTGACCGCTGACGGGAGTTAAGTAGGCGTCCAAAATATGCACGAAAATTGATCTCTACAGTTTGTTAAGTTAATTTTAAATTAAAGCTCAGTCGTGAAACAAAACCAATAAATTTGTGCAAAAATCTTATCAACCGTTTAAAAATTAATATAATGAAGTTTCCACGCAATATTCTTTCAAAAGACAAATAGGTATGCATTTTGAAAGTAAGCTTTCAATATCAGCGGTTAAGGAGTTTCTAAAAACATATCTTACATAATTTATTGTGAATAAAACAGTTCTTAACTTTAACAGGTTTTTTTTAGCCTTATGCGTATTTCGACATGATATTTCATTTTCAGAGGCAAGATTAAAAGCAAACAGTTGGTGTTGCTATAGGAACAATACGTTTTTATAACCTGATCTTGATTTTCTATATCTGCGTTCAGATGACTTGATTTGTCTTTCCAATGCGCCTAATAACGGTGAATTTAAGAAATCAATTTTCTCATTCATTAAAGGTGCAGATTTTTAGTGTTTGTGAATTTCAAATGCTTCTAGTATATCTAACTTACGTTTGTCATTACAAATGTGAAACTTTTATAGTGCTATTAGATGTCATTGAACGATTGTGTTCTAATAACTGTTTATCGTAATTGGCTTTATGTGGATGTTTATATTTGTAACAACGTATATGTTCCTTGTACCTAATATCAAAATTTCTAATTGTTTGTCCTATATAAACCGAATTACAGTGTGAGCAATTTAAGTTGTAAATGTCCGATTTTAATATATTATCTGTTATTTCATTAGCATTAAATATAATGCTTAAAATGTTATTTTGTTGTTTTAAAAGTAATTTTACATTTATTTGTTTTATTTATAACTTTAGCAACTTTTTCTGATTTATTGCCAAACTATGGAATTAACTAACTTTACCTAAAGGAACCGAAAGCTAGAACTTATTAATAACATATCTTACCTAGTTCGCATGAATAAGGTTAATTAAAAAAAGAGGCGAAGAACTTTTCAATACTTCAACAATATTTACTCTTCGTATGTTTAAAAAATTTTATAAACGTTGTAGCTACATCGGTTACCATAGGATCACACTACTCCTCTCATCACTATGAGAACACAAGTATAGTAATGGTTTTTCTTTGGTTAAAATTAACGCGAAAAATTAGTTATTTAAGTAACAAGGAATGTAAAGACGTAATAACATTCGAGGCAGGTAAATACGAGCCGAGGCGAAGCCGAGGCTTGTGGCCTGCCGAGAATGTTATTAGTCGATACATTTCGTGTTACTTATTAAATTTTTCACGCTACCGACAATGTAAGTAGGCCTACAGGTGGAAATTTAATCATATTTTTAAAAGTTCGTTTTGACAGCTGTCATCGGAATTATTTTTTAGAAGCTCCATTATTCTAAGTTGTCTGTGCTTGTTACCATATCAACGAACAGTTACAATCAACATTATTTTCCTAGGAATGTAAGTGACATTATTAAGTTCCGTCATCAAGGGTACACGAATGTTATCAGCCATTTACAATCCCTGTAGCTATGGATGTAAGGCCTACTTACATTGCCGGTAGCGTGAAAAAGTATTTTAATGTGTGTGGGAAACGTTCAAGTGACGAAAGAAAATGAGGAACCATGAAAATATAGTTTATGAGCCGAAGATATAAGTTCAGAACCTCGTTTTACTGTCGTTTAGTTTAAACGTAGATTAATTTAGCGTCTTCGATTTAGCCAATAATTCCCAAATTATAAAATGTTTTAGAAAGGGTCACAGCGTAGAAAAATTAGGGGAAAGGAAGAAAACCAAAATCGCCGCCGCTCTCTATTTTTATTAGCTGATAAATTTAAAAATATTGTGTTGCCAGTTGTTTAAAATAATTCTTTGAAATTTTTGAAAACATTTACTCGTAGCAGTTTATACGCCTTTAAAAAATTCTGTAACTTTATGCTCCCCTAGGGCGATTAGAATACCCAATTTTATTTTAATTTCGCACTCGTTTGTGAGTCCAAAATTTTCTAAAAAAATTAGTGATTCTTTCTTGATTACTGGTAAGTATGAATGCGAGAAAGGCAAAATTAGTATTGCAGATTATAGATAAATTGAATACGGGTAAAATTCAACATATTTACTACTGCACTTTATTTATACCGAACAATGAAACGCAAAGACGTTATACTAGCAGCTCAAGTAACGTCTAATTGGACAAATGAGCTTTCAAAAACATTAGCAAGAAAGACATATTTTGGCATCTTTAGATGCCATTGTTATTGCCTTTGACAATGGCATTTGAACATGCCGAATGCCCATTTTAAAACTCCGAGCCTAAATTTTTTTAAATAGGCAATACACAATACAAGTCACTGCCGACTATTATTTTAAACCAAATATTTCTATAATTAAGATCAGGGGAATCATGTTTGCATTAACTTGACAGTTTACTAATCAAATTCGTTAAGCCACATTACTTGAACGGTGCAAAAATCGATTATCGATCACTAATCTTTGGTGCAAAACGTATTCCAACGCTGACAAAGTGGACATGCTTCTAATTCTGGGTGAATGTCGAAAAAATGCGAGTGCTGCCAGTACTTTGTATGCGCAACGCTTTCCAGGTAGACGAATTCCAACAGAAAAAACATTTAGAATGCTTCTTCTGAATTTACAAGAGTATGGGCAATTTTCAAAACCAAAAGTAAGGGCACGGCAAGTTACGGTTGAACATAACGAAGTAGCTGTAATTGAAATGGTTACGGATAATCCCCATACAAGTCAAAGAGCGATTGCAAATGCCTTAAACATTAGCAAAGGTTCTGTTTTCAATATTTTTAAGGCGAACAAATTTCACCCCTACCATGTTTACACCATACACCATCTTGAAGATAGGGATTATGAGCATCGTGTTCAGTATTGTCAATTTCTTAGACGGCAATTAAACGGCAATGCAGAATTTTTAAGTATGGTATTATTCTGTGATGAAGCGAGGTTTTCAAACAACGGCATGGTTAATCGACATAACTGCCACTATTACGCCCAAGACAATCCCCGCTGGATCAGGATAACTCATTTTCAGAGAATTTTTTCTCTTAATGTGTGGTGTGGTATTATTGTCGATTTTGTAATAGGTCCACATTTCTTTAATGGAAATTTAGATGGTGAAATGTATTTAAATTTCTTAATTAATGAACTACCGACTCTCCTCCAAACAGTTCCTCAAAACGTACGAAATAGCATGTGGTTTTTAAATGATGGCGCACTTCCGTATTTTCATAGAGATGTGAGAAATTATCTTAACCAACGTTTTGAGGGACGCGTAATTGGACGAGGTGCATTACATCCTTGGCCTGCCCGTAGTCCCGATTTGGCTCCGCTAGACTTCTTTTTGTGGGGCAAAGTAAAAAATGATGTCTATGAAGTGCCCATTCGAAATGAAGAACATCTGTGCGAAAGGATAATTCAATGTTGTCGCTCTATCATACCGGAAATGTTAGCTCGTGTTAGAGGTTCGATGCGTAGAAGAAAACGAAGGGGGAAGGCAATTTGAACACCTGCTTCGTTAGTTTTTGTACTATGTTCCTATTAAATTATTGTAGTTATTGTTGTCAAATATTAAATTTGAGTTATTAAAGTAACCTTAAATTTGTACTTAATCATTAGTAGATACATGTACTGTAAAACAACTCTGATCTCAATTTTAAAAAAATGGTAGAAATGCATAGTGATCTGGGGGTTGCATTGTGTGTTGCCTATTTAAAAAAATTTAGGCTCGGAGTTTTAAAATGGGCACTCTGTATACCTGTAATCAATAAATACGGACTTCAACGAAGTAAAGCTAGAATTTATAAATAAATCTTCATAACTTGATCTTGGTTTTCTGTATCTGCGTATAAATGACTTGATTCCTCATTCCAAAACATCCAATAATGATGAATTTAAGAGATCAATTTGCTCATTCATTAAAGGTACAAATTTTAAATGTATGTGAATTTCAAAAGCTTTCTGTAATATCCAACTTACGTTTATCATCATAAAAGTGTAAATATGATATAAAAATATTATTAGAAGTCATTTAACGCTAGTTAACTCAGTAATGACTTCTCAGATTAGCATCGTAATAGCTGTAGGGCACAATGTTATCATGGAATAGTATTTCCAAAATATTGAAAATAATCAAAACTGAATGTTTAAACTAACAAATTTTGGATTTAAATCGATCAATGCAAATAAAACTTACTAGTTTCATTATCAAAACCAACACTGAAATCATGCAAAGTGGTGCCTATTTTTCGCTACTCTAATTCCGATTTACAAAAGTAACTTAAAGCACTTAAAAAATGTTTCGAGTGGTGTTATGAGGTAAAAAACGCGGTTGGTAAGTAGATCTGACTTCTTTGTACGTGCACATTAACCTTCGAAAGTAAGAGTTTGATATTCAGGACAGAATAAAACTAAATAAACTGAAATGAATATATGGATTGTCTACTACTATTAATCTAGTTTTAATGCCATTTTTTCTAAGGCTGCATCTCAAGGCAATCAACTGCACGAGTAAATTCGATGCTACATTCGACGAACAATTTGATTAAAGTAATAGGAAACTTTAGGTTTTTACTTTTTTCTATTTAAAGACGTTTAAGATGTTTTTTGTTTCGCATGTGGGTAGAGCAACACCTCTATGGTTTTACTCCGATCAAAATAGTTGATATTTATGTATCTATGTGCGGACTAGTAGAAACTTTCACTTTTACAAATAGTATTTATGGGCATCGTTTATTTGTTACTCAGCCTACGTGAGTTTTATTTTCATTAGTAGAGCCTAAATATTGTTCGCTATTCTTTGCACAGAGTGTGTTAACTTACTTTAATCAAACTTGTTAGCGTTTCAATTTGCTTGTGGCAATATTAGGTATTAATCTAACAACGCAACAGTTAATTTATGGCATGAATTGCTAATAATTGATAATAAAAAATTAGTTCAGAAATATGAACTCGAATTTTATACAAATTCTCTATAAACCAGGAAGTAAGAAATTATTCTCGATAAATTTGTCAGGTGTGTCTCATACTTTTGCAGCAAAATCAAGAACTGAAGGAGTTGATTATAGAATTCCAGTAGGCGGAGTTGATTTGAGGCACATTTAGTTTATTTAAATGTCATGTTGTTTTGCGCATAATCGACACCTTTAACTCCTACGGTTCACTTTTTAGCTCGAAAACGTTCTGATAATTCTTTCTCGTCAAGTTCAGACTGGAGAGACAAGGAGAAGTGAATGGACAAGGCGGAAAATACCAGAAACATTTATAATTTTGATTGGAGCACATTCCACCATCTGATTAACTTTTTAGTCTATTAAAAATATTTGCCAAGGTAAACTAAATCGTTGTGGTGTTCTCGGGGCGCGGATAATTTTCCGGTGTTTGTGTGCAAACCAGTGGTGATCTTGATTTGAGTTTAATTAAGAAGTGCTTTTGTGTTACATCTTAAAAGGAGTGGCTCTTGTGAGTGTTATGATTTTGCGAGAGGTTTTGTTTATTTTAAAGTGAGTGTAAGTTTGTTAAATTACATTTTATATGCTAGATAATCCGAACTTACTAATCTTCTTAACACGTAAAATTGAGATCACTTGAAAATGAAAAAATGAAATACAGTTTTTGTTAACAAAGTAAAAGCAAAAAAACAACAACACGTTTCTTTCACCTGTCCAATTTTTTGAGACTCAGATTTCACATTATTTTTTGAAATTAGATTTATATATTGTTGAGCAGTAAACAATTTCTTCAGTTATACGAACAGATGGGTTAAAATTAGTTATTAACTAAGCTTCTTTCAAAACAATTTAACTGATATTAATCAAGACGGTTATAACTACTATATGATCGATTTAAAATATTGGTGGGGTTGACATAGAAATAAACAAATAAGGGTAAATAGTTAAGGTGTAGCATACGATGTAAATCATTATAACCTGAGAAAGGTTGTACTAGTACACAAATTGTACAATATTTCATCCTTTTTTAGTAATTTTTAAAATAACTTACATTTAAATTGCAGTTCTCTTTTTATTAAATTGAGAATAACGTAACTAAATAAAAGTAAGCAGTAAGTAAGTAATTTTATATTATTACTACATAGATTTAAGTGCGAAAATTATGCATAATATAATTGTATTACTCCCCTAAGTTAAAAACTTGTCGGGGACCGATATGCTATAATCTATAAGCTATTATAAGCAAAAATGACTTATACATTAAACCCAACCTTTACAAACATAAGATATTAGATATAATCTTTCATAGTTTTGTGTTTCAATTTATCTCTCTTACTAATTGATTTGATATTTGGAGTTTTTTAATCATTGAAATTTCGAATTGTTACTGGTTCTTTGGCTGATGATTTTGTTTTTATTTATAGTTTCATTTAAGTTATTTGATTGCATTTTAGTATCTTATACCCTATATGCCCATATTACAACCTCGTGTTTTTTAATTCTTTCGAGTACATTATGTAATTCCCTTATTAAATTCTTATTTTTGTTGTTTGAAGGTGATCTGTATTTAGTGGTAATATAAACAGTTTTATCCTCTATTTATACAAAATAGGTGACCTACAACCTATGTATTTAATAATTATTAGTAGGAACGACTTTACTTCTTTCTTCGGATTGCAATTTTTTCAGTGATTTTGTTCTTACTTAATGTCCGTTTTCTAGTTACCACTTATAATACAGTGTACTATATTTTCAGTTTATGCTCTACTTCTGCAATTAATTTTTTATATTAATAGTTACGTAGGATTCATTTTGTTAAAACAGCATACTTAATAAACGTTTCGTGATTTTTGTGAGAAGCAAATATTTTTCCTTCATGTCAATAAAAGTAACCCTTTCAGGTGTGTTTTTGTTTGCCAAATACATCTTTTTCTATGAAATGGTAAACATCAAATTTGTCATAGCAACATAATGGCTACGATGACATAGATAACATTAAAAATATTATAATAATCACTAAATTAATGTTAATTCTAACAAATCGGCGAAAAATTCATGTTCTAGCTTTACTTCGTTGAAGTGCATTTTAATAATTTTAATAACTGTTTTGCTTCATCAAATAAAATGAAATACGCATCAATTCCATATTTTGGCAATAAATCAGAAAAAATGAGCGAAACACTTCGCCTGGACTTTCCTATACTTATAAATTAACATTGTTTTATATTTTCCAACACTTTTGATGTACACCTGTCTAGACCCGGCTAGTCAAAGTAAACAGCGTTTATAAAAACTTCAAGCGTGAAGAGCGTAACTTAAACCTACCATTACCACGCTGGCCCCGCCTGCAACTGACTACATGTAAAACAACCGAACTGAAATGAACCGGAGGCACGAGTACGGAAGCTTGTTGATGTTTGAAAATGTATTAATAACTCGAGAAGTATTATTTTTTGCAAGAAATTACCCTTATTAATTTGTGTTTAGAATTTAGAAACCTTTCTGATTTTAAAGCCAAAATGTCACGTTTCCATTAAAAAAAAAGTTGTTTTTTACCGTGGCGGCCATATTAAAATTGGAAACTCAAGTTTTTTTCTTAAATACAATCGAGAAGATTTTGCCCTACAACTTTGCTCTTGAGTTTGCGAGTCTATCTATTAAAATAAAAAAGTTAGCCTACACTGAACATTAAACGACTAGTACAAGAATACAACTGCTGTAGAAAGTATGTGAAATTCTTTTAAGGACAAAAAGATTATTAAGGGGCAAAAAATTCGATTTTTTGATTTTTTGTAATAAGATTCTCCTAGAGCAAACAAAAGAAGAAATCAATTTTTAAGTTTGTTGCGAAAATTTTGGGGGGGAGGGGGAACAGTAGCCCCCCTAAATATTAAATTATCAAAAAAATATTACGATATTCGGATTTTGCTATTAATGGTGAGGTCTTTCACATTAACAGAAATATTTTATTGCCCCCCGTTAAATTAATAAAAGGGAACCAATTTTCAATTTTCAAAAATTCATAGAGGGCGTCACAGTGAAATTATAACAATGAGTAAAAAACAAAATTGTAGCAGATGCCTATCTCTATCAGCTTAAAAAGTTTAAACAAAAACGTGTGGGCAGTTTCTGAGATTTTTTTTTTGAAAATTTCAAAAATTTTGGAGTGGTGCCATTGAGATCGTTTTTCGATTTCCAAAATTAATGATATTTCATGGTATAGTACCCTTAAGGGGCTACCAAACAAGTTGTAGTTGATCCCAATCAAACAACTGGTTTTTGAGTAAATGGGCGTTAAAGTCGAAATTTTCAAAAATTCGTAGCGGCCGCCATGTTGAAGTTAGAGAGTTCGGTAAAAAATCGTTTGATTTGTCCTAAGACCTTCTTTAATCTCCATTATTAAAATTTCCAAAATTCAGTTTCTGAAAAAAATGCTACCAAAAAAACATGTCTAACTTCCGCTTCCGGTTTCGTTTTTTTTTTAAAAGCTTATTTTGTCGGTGAATTTTTGATATACCCCCTCATTCCAAAGCACATCGAAATCGGTCCAGCCGTTCCGGAGATATGGAGCGTGTGAAATTCACAAATATTTGAAATCTGTACCTTTATGAATAAGCAAATTGATCTCTTCAATTCACCATTATTGGACGTTTTAGAATGAGAAATCAAATCATCTGAACGCAGATACGGAAAACCAAGATCAGGTTATGAAAATGTTTTGTTCCTATAGCAACACTAACTGTTTACTTTTAGTCTTGCCTCTGAAAATGACATGTCAACATGTCAAAATACGTATAAGACTAAAACAAAAAAACCGGTTTAAGTAAAAAATTGTTTTATTTACAATAAAAGAATTATATGTTTAACATGGCAGAAATGCAGTATTACTGCCTTGCCTGGATTCAACAAAACAAAATACACACACTCAGAACAAATAACTATTATTTAACTAGGCAAATAAGTAGCAGATTTACAATCACGGCTGGCGTTTTATAGCCAAGGCTATGAATCCAGTCAAGGCAGTAAATCTGTATTTTTGACATGTTGAACATATAATTTTATCGTCGATTTGTTAGAATTATCATTCGTTTTTGTGATTGTTTTAAATATTATCGCCGTCATCGTAGCCATTTGTAATGACTAGGCATAGAAAATAGTTATTTGTGTAATAATGGACAACAAACAAAGCGTCTAAAAGCGGGAGAAAAGTTACTTTTCCTACCGGCGGGTTGAAACGTAGCTTTTCTTCTCGCTAAGCGGCTATTGTCAAATTTCAACCACAAAATGAGAGTGGAAAAGTCTATTTTCTGACAAGGTCGACAAAAAAGTGTTTTAGTTCACGCTGCCATTAGCAACGTCAACAATTCCATTTTCTATCGCACTTGAATTAAAACGATTTTACCTAGACCTCCTTTATTGGAGTAAAGTTTTAGAAAAAATATAAATAATAATATACACAACTTGTGCAAGAAATGCCTTTAGCGCCTTTGAATGAATGTTTTTGATCGGCTAACTTTCATTCTCGTTTGCTAAAGTATCATTTCGCGCATTAGTTGTACATATAACTATTCATACATAAATACAGCTGGAAGTATAAAAATGTGAAAATGGTATATATAAAGCACGATTGCATTTTCGTGTGGAAACCTAATGTTAATTGCAATATAACCAACTTGCATATTACAATATTTAAAGAACAAACTTTAATTTTTTTCCTAACAAAAACATAATGTGAAAACACGGGCAATCGTACAGGGTAGAATTTATAACTTTTTGAATTGGGAGTTTATATTTATAAAACGTAATAATTGTCTATAATTTTTTAATTAGCATAACCATCGTGCTCTTTTTTTATAAACATAATAAATATTACGTGCATTTCTTCAAATCAGCCGATGATAGTGCTAAGAAAAAATTGGTCTCTTAAATTCACCTATATTGGAAGTCATCGGCATATATATGGATAATATATTGATAAAAATTACCTGCTTTCTATTCGAAATCCTAATTCATCAGCCGATGATAATCATAAGGAAAAAATTAACCTGTTAAATTCGCCATTCTTGGAAATCATCGGCAGATATAGAGATAACTAAGAATGAGTCATCACATTTTATTGTTGCTATAGCAACCCCAACTGTTTACTTTTAATCTTGCTTCTGATAATGACATGTAACCTAATCGAAATACGTATAAGATTAAAATAAATTTCTGTTGAAGGGATTAACTACTACTTTATTTATATTAAGAAAAACAGTTTATTTAAGTATTTGTTTTTGCGGTTCATCAATTCATTCTGGATTAAATATTTCGTCTATACATATAAAACGTTTTATAATAATAAATAATAATAATAAATATAAAAAATGAGAAAGTATTAAAACTACAAAATAAAGAAATGTGTCGTAAAAGTAGCATTTCCACTAAGTGCTTGTTAAATAATGTTCTGCATATTTTCGTAAGTAAATATTTATTTTGTTTTATTAAGCGTCTTTACATAAACAGAATTTTTTTGTGTAGCTGAGCTTCCTCATTCGAATTTTGAACCAATGTGTACAAATCATTAAAAACATCATACGTCTTTGCACTTACAAATCCAGTATTGAACTTTTGTTTAGTTTTCTAGACACTTTGAAAAGGAAATCGCCACCTGCACTAAAAAGTTGTCGGACAACCGCCACATGAACTTCCTCTCATTTATTTAAATTTTTAAATTTGTAAATTTTGACAATTTTATGGAAATTTAAAATAATTCTAAAGTTCTGGAAAAAATTCAATATATTGCGAACCAGATGTTTTTTTAAAAATTTAACTATTTTGATTTTTGTTTAAATGTATTGAAAATTTTGATTACGAAGCAATTCTTTTAAAATTTTGTAAATTTTTGAAATTACCAAACATTTTGAAATTATTGGAAGTATTTAAAAATTTAAAAAAATTATAAAAATTGTGAAAATATGGAAAATTTAAATGTATGAACCGAAGGTTTTCTGTAAACAGAACATTCAAGTTTATTATTGGAATCAATTTTTATGTTTAAATCTAAAACGTTAATAGACCTATTTTGTTCAGTTTCTGGTGTAAATTTTATATTTGATGCACGCTGTTAATAAAAATTAAAAATTCATTAATTAATTTAAAAGAACTACTAAAACATGCTAAAATGTCATCAACATAAAGAAACCAAAATCTAACTTTCTCAGATTTATTTGATTAGAACATTTGATCTACTAGATTTTCCATAAATATATTAGCTAAAAGACTGGACTTCCCATGAGTAAACCATTATTTGGAAATAAATTTTATTACTAAAAGTAAAATACTTTGATTGATGAGAAGTTCAAATAACTGAATCAACCCAGTCCGTTTTATTAATTCAACATTTTTGTTAATAAGAATATTATTTAACGAAGGAATACTCTCTGAGGAGGCATTTGAAAAAACTTATTAGTAACATTACAACTAACTAGCTTGCTTTGTGCACTGTGGTGATAAATGTAAATCAGATAATTTATTGATTAATTCAAAAGAATTTTAAATTGAATACTTTGGTTTAGTATTCTTGCTATCACGTGGTTGGGTGCATGTATGTATGATACTACTAGTCTGCTGAGCATGTTGGGTTTGTGCATTTTTAATAATCTGTGTAGTTTTTGCGGTTGTGGATTTGGATGTATTATTTGGCTTTTTTGATAATCTGTTAAACACACCTGGCAATTTTCTAATGTTTGTTTTAATTCCTTCTGATAATTTTTGGTGGGATTGCTGTAGATAAAGCTCTTAAATTTAATGACATCTAATAACACTATAAAATGTTTACACTTTTGTGATGATAAACGCAAATTAGATATACTGTAGAAGCTTTTCACAAAAATTTAAAAACTGCACTGTTAATAAACGAGCTAATTGATCTCTTAAACTCAGCTCTATTTGACATTTTGGAATAAGAAATCAAGTTTGATTACTGCTATAACAACACCAACTGTTTATTTTTTAATATAACCTTTGATAACGGCATGTAAACATATCGAAATGCGTGTAAGGTTAAACTAAATAAATAAATATTGTTAAGGTAATAAAGTATTTTATGTACCTATAATCAATAGAGTTTTTACTTTCCCATACCTGCTACCGAAGTAAGGAAAGTTATGATTTCATGCAAATTTTTGAATTTCAGATCCAAAACATTTTCGGAAATATGAAAATTATAAATATACTAGCGGCTCAAACAACTGCACACACAATTTTTTTTAACTTTATGAGCCAATAGACCTTGCAATGAACTACAAACCTGTTTTATTACTTATCTCCTAAACTTTACTTTGACGCCCTCCAGGAATTTTTGAAAATTTACAAATTGACTAATTATTTATTCAAAACCGCAAACGCCGATCGTTATTAACTTTTATCAGTTCGATAGGCCATTTGAAGTACTTTATCTGCAAGAATTTTCAATTATTTTATAAATTAAGGAAAAAAAGGTACTTTTTAATATCAACAACGTGTGTCCTGGCAGCTACGTGATTTTAACTACGCCTATCAATCAGCTCTAATAAAGAAAATATTTCTCATTCTTTACATATTCTTGATAACTGTATAAATAAAGTTGTTATAACCATTTTCGTTAGTGCATTATCTATATTAGCGCTTTTTGCTTAGCAGGTGCACGCGACGCCAGCTCGCACGTAACCAACGCCTTAAATCTGCAGCGAGTTGGCATCGGCTGGAGATGTAAATATCCATCACTTCTTGACGCGACAATATTTAACAAAAAATAAAGTATGGGAAAGTACCAGCGATCTGTTTCGCCCATTTTTACTTTCCCATACTTCTAGTGAAGTAAGGAAAGTTATGATTTCATGCAAATTTTTGAATTTTAGATTTTAACGGAAATACACGTTTTGGAGTCCAAAAAAAACAAAAAAGTGGTTTTAAAAAAATTTCTGTCCGTGAGAGGGTGGATGCGTTTGTTCCCCTATATCTCCGGAACTCCCTAACCGATTTGAATAAGATTCGATGCGTGGAAGTTTTTTAGTTGCAAGTAGTTCTTTGTAAGGTTGTTAATCGGAACCGGAAACGGAAAATAGACCAGTTTTTTTGGTATAGATTTTTTTTCTAAAAATTATTTAAAAATTGTGAATACATAGTGTTGTAGTGCATCTAAAGACAAATAAAATGTTTTTTTTTTCAAATGCTGTATCTTCAAAATGAAGGCCGCTACGAATTTTAAAAATTTTAACTTTTATGCCTGATTACTTTAAAACAAAATATCCAATCAATACAAATTATTATATTATTTGATAGCCCTAAATAAATATAATCAAGTGATGTAAAAATATTTTTAGAAAAATAAAAATTGTAAATATATTAGCGGTTCAAAGTTTTGGACACTTTCAAATAACAATTCCTCAAAAACTGCCCATGCCATTTTTTTAACTTTTTGAGCGGATAGAGATTGCAATAAACTACAAAATTTGATCTCTTCTCATTTCCCAAATTTTACTCTGACGTCCTCTAGAAATTATTTATTCCTAAACGCAAACGCCGATCGTTATAAAAGTTTATCAGTTCGATAGACTATTTGAAGTACTTAATTAGAATCAGACAAAATTTTCAACTATTTTGAAAATTAAGAAAAAAAACTATACTTTTTAATATCAAGAACGTGTTTTCCGACAGTTATGTAATTTTAACTACGCCTATCAATTAGCTCTAATAAAATAAATATTTTTCATTCTTTGCAAGTTTTGGATAACTGTATAAATTAAGCTGTTATACCTAACTATTTTCGTGAGCACATTAAATATCTTAGCGCCTTTCACGTCGCGTCGTAAGAGCGCGCTCAGCCGGTAAGTAATCAACGTCTTGAGTCTGCAGCGGACTTGTGCCGGCTAGATTAGATGTAAATTTCCATCACTTCTTGACGCGAGAATATTTAAAACGTGAAAAGTATGGGAAAGTACTAGCAACTTGTTTGGGGGGGGGAGTGATAGGGAGATAAACTTTGAGCAGATCACCTATTCGAGATTTGTATAATACTAATTTAAAGTTTTTTCCGATCGCGTCTATATTGAAATAGAGCACCCTCTCCCTTCTCCCATGACGTTTTAAAGCAGTTGCCCGCTTTTATGATATTTTGTGTTTTCTAGTTGCAACCAAGGTTTATCTAATGAAATCAATTTTTTAGGTCCTATAGACCTTTAGCGTATTTTCGACGATTACTTAATTAAACTGTTCAGGTAAACGACCAAACCTCTCAATAGTCTTTTCCTAATGAAAAGTTGTTCCTATGGACAGTTAACATGCTCGTACCGATTTTGAAGCCAAATTTTTGAAGGAAAAAAATTGATGGTGGAGGGCAGGGGGAGGGGTGATAAGAAGATCGGCTATTCGATATGCGCAGTATGAGACTCTTAAGGTTTTTTTTTCGGGCGTGTCTATTTTGAAGTAGAACGTTTCTCGCTCTCCCTTTTCTTGTGGGACCAATGTCATTCTGTTGCGGTTTTATCCCAGTGAAATTACCAAATATGAGCCAAACTTGGGTCTTCTGCGTTAAGGCGTCTCGACTGTAAAGTATATAAAGGCGCGCGTACTCACACACACGCGCATTCGCACATGCACACGCACAGACACACGCACGGGCACGCAAGCGCTTGCACGCTCCTACGCGTTCATCTGCCTACTCGTTCACGCGACCACGCGCACCCAAAATATATATTTTAGTATATAAATATAAATACTTAAAGTCCTTTTTTCTACAAAGTGTACATGTAAATTTCTGCAAAGGTATTTCATATTTATTTTCGCTTGATATCTTCGATGGTTGCGGTACCTAGTGGAGGATGCTTTGAGATGGTAGGGATGCGCGATATCGAATATCGATTATAAAAAATATGGATAACGGTGATACATTGATTTGTCAATATATCGATTTCTTGATATATCGATGTATATCTACGTGTAGATATATTGATAATTATCTACATATCGACATCGACATATCGTTAAACTAATATTAAATTAATATTTATCGAAATATCAACAAAACGATATTTATCAATGTAGTATAATTATCGATATTTGGAAATTCCATTATATCTGCAGATGTAACCGTAATTACAAATACATTAGTTTAGATAGGGGCGTGCGATGTCAAAAAATTGATATCAAGCATTGATTTAAAAAAATTAACATGTTGTCTTATCGATATACACATTTATCGGTACTTCCTATTTGTCGATATGCCGATCTTTTATAAATAAATAATATCGTTATTCGATATCTATCGATAAATCAATATTTCTAGTATTAAATATCGTTGTTCGATATATCAATAATTTGATATTTCTAAAATTAAATATCGTTTTCTTTAATTTATTGATATTTTCATCGATAAAAAGTATAGTGACCTGTTTGATCACGTGCTATCGGAGTTGCTCGCTCCGCAACTTTACTTGTGTTGGTGCTAGTTACGCACACGAAAACACTGCAGTTATTTCTACGTTTTTACCCCTTCTTTGGGCCCCCGACCACCTTGAGCCTCTAAGCACAGTCTCTCCCCTGTCTCCAATGTTTTTAGCTGACGAATATTGTCTTTGGTGTCTGGTGTTTTTAACACAAAACTTGTGCTAATAACTAGTGTTCTCGTATATGTAACTAACACCAGCACAACTCTGATAGCAGGTGACTAATCAGGTAACTATCCGCTGCGCACACAATATAGCTGCAGTATCCTCCACTGGGTACCGCCACCATCAAAGATGAAGCTAATTGATTTTGCAAAAATTGAATTACTTGAAAACCGTTGGATTTAGCGACTTTTAACAAGAGATCTTCTTTGTATAGAAAAAACAAATTTAAATATTAAAAAAAATAAATATTGAAAAAATTAGAAAAAAAACATATAACGTGACTCCTGTATTTCGATTTTTAAAAATTCATAAGTGTCAGAAAAATTACCGGACTAGGACACAACAAAAATTGTAGCTGATCCATAGCTCTATTAACGTACAAATATTTAAAAAAAATCGTGTAGCCAGTTTTTGAGAAAATTTTTAATCTTTTGAAAATACTTTTCACTTCATGGTTTTTATCTATTCAATATTTTTTGTGCACCGTAACATTGTCTTTATAGGAGGGCTATTACGACAAAAGATTTCGTTTTTTAGTAAAAATTCGTCAAAATTATCAAGAAATTGTAGCAGCCACCGTTTTGAAAGATTTGCCCTGAGGTTTTCTATCAGATTTTTTTTTCAGACTTAGAAAATTTAATTTTTGAAAAAAGATGCTACCAAACAAACCTGTCTTACTTCCGCTTCTAGTTCCGATTTTTTTAAAGCTTATGTCCCTTATAATTTTTTCATATACTCCCGCATTCCAAAGCTCATGGAAATCAGACCATCCGTTTGGGAGTTATGAGCCGCTCAAACCCACCGACCTACTTTTTTGGGATGTCGGGGGTTTACAACATGTATTTCCGTCTACAAATTTACATTTCGAAAATGTGCATGAAATCAATACTGAAAGTATAGGAAAGTAAAACGCAAAAGTTTCTAGTTTTAAAGTAAAAATTTCTAGTTTTTAAAGCAGAAATTTCTAGTTTTAAAGTGAAAATTTCTAGTTTTACAAGTAGCAATTTTAACTTTTAAAGTTGAAATTTCTACCTACTTTAAAACTAGAAATTTCTAGTTTTAAAGTGGAGATTTCTAGTTTTAATGTAGAAATTTCTAGTTTTCAAATAGAAATTTCCAGTTTTATTTTTTTCTCTTGAGGCTTTTCTGAACCATCGTATCAGCATGCTTCGCCAGAAGCAAAATTATATTTATGTTGATTTCCTTAGCGGTTCGAATTAAATATTTGAGAAAAAACAGAAATTCTATTTACTCGTGTTTAATGTTAGTTTTTGATTGAATAGTATTTTTATTTTATTTTTTATTATACCTGAATCATAATCTCTGTTTTTGAAACTAAAAATCGTGCAAAATCGGGTCTTTAAAGCACTAGTGCTTTAAAGTTGCCTAGGTAACAACAAATTCACCTACAAATTTTGAACAATAATAAATACACATGTAATCAGAAACAAACTTCACAAATCAACAAATTTATAATAAATATACATAGCAACGAAACAACAACAATTGCTAACCGTTTCTATATCAACGTTAATGACACAGATTACTTCGAAAAGGGGATTTCAATTTCCTTTTTTTGTTATAATTTTCAGATTGTAGTGCAGGTATAATAATAAATATCGTATAATACATGTGCCTCGTGCTTTTAAACCCGTCGCGCCTGATTTAAAGGCTTGCTTATACACTTGTATTATAATATACTATTATTTTAAATGAGACAGGCATCAGCACTTGATTTTTTATTTTATTCCTGACGCTATGTGGGATGACACGTCTCTTTTGACAGATGTGAAATTTAATACTTGTACTCGTATTATATTAATAACACCAAAGTGAATAAAAATAAGCCAGCGTTTGTTAGCACTGAAGTTGCCGCTTGAGTTTCAACGAGTAAGGACGTACCGATATCGCTGAGGTTAAAGTGTGCGACAAATACAAGTGCGGCCGCAAGGCCAAGTGAATATAATTAAGTAAGTGATCACAAATAACTTTAAATAATAAACATTCCTAATATTAAGACAAGCGGTTTTATCAAATAAAATGAGCCATCCTTACGGCTTTAATTCACATCATGCTAATCAGTATGGCCAAACGCAGCAGTCAATGCCAGTTCAGTTCTCTCTTTATCAACAACAAATTCAGCCGCAATCAGCACCACAAATACAAATCAACTATCAGCAAACAAACAGTCAATACCATTTCAACATTCAACAAACCAATAACCCACAACAAATTTACTACTCCCAGCCGCCTAATCTCCAGCAAAATTTGATAAATACACCTCCCACAGAGGAAATCTCTAATACCAATGACGTAGCAATGCAAGACAGCGATGATAACGAAGATTCTGAGAACAATCACGAATGGCAAGTTATAAAAAAAAGGAAGCGAAACAACGTGCAAAAAGCAATAAATGTTGCTGGTCCATCTCAAATAATAACAACAAACATGTTTGAGTCTCTAACAAATGAAACTGCTGTAGAAACTACGAATCAAAATGAAAAAACTGAAAAAATATTGAAACCTCCTCCAAATTTCATTTATGGAGTAGTCGATTTAAAAAAAATGACTGAAAACTTATCCAAAGTTACAGCAGCAGAAACATATCAAAGTAAAGCGTTATATAACGATACGGTCAAACTAAACTCAAACTCTCCAGAAACATATAGGAAACTCATAACTCACCTAAATGATGAGAAAATTATTCACCATACTTATCAGATGAAGCAGGATAGGACTTACAGAGTAGTTATTCGTAATCTCCATTATTCGATTCTTATCTGAGAAATTAAAGCAGAACTGGAAGCAAAAAGACATAAAGTCCGCAATATTATGAATATAAGAGAAAGCAAACTACCTTTAATGCTATTCTACGTTGACCTTGAACCACAACCTAATCACAAAGAAATATACGATCTTCAATTCCTGTATAACATGCGAATACAAGTAGAACCGCCTAATAAGAAGAAAATCATTATACAATGTGCAAGATGCCAAATGTATGGTCACTCCAAATCGTACTGCACAGGACCATTCAAATGTGTGAAATGCGGAGGCAACCATAACTCAACAGTATGTCAGAAACCAAGAGACACGCCCGCTAAATGCGCACTCTGTGAAAGCAACCATACCGCAAACTATAAAGGGTGCACTGTATACAGAGACCTGCAAAATGCAAGAGGTAGGCCTGAAAATGTGAACCGTCATATCCAACGCCATCCCACATCGCAGGTTGCAGGAAATACCTAGCAAGGCATAAGAAACAATCTGACGTATTCTGGTGCAATACATGGAACTACTATGCAAAGTCAACATGTTAACTTAGAAACTCAACTAAATACTTTTCTCAGCGAATTCAAAACAATGTTCTCTCAACTTATCAATCAGAACAGTATGATATTAAACATGCTGTCTACTGTAATTAACAAAATCACTAATTAATGGACCATTCTTCAATTCGTATTTGTTCTTGGAAGGCAAACGGTTTAATCAACCACAAAACGGAATTAATTAATTTTCTACAATACAATAAAATCGATGTGTTACTGGTATCGGAAACACACTTTACCGAAAGGACAGTATTACGAATACCTCAATACACAATTTATAACAATATTCATCCTGATGGAACGGCCCATGGTGGCGCTGCAATATCTATCCGTAACACCATAAAGCACCACGATATACCTACAAACCAAACAAATAAAATACAAGCAACAATAATCCATATCAGCGCACAGCCGTGGTCTTTCGATATAGCTGCAATTTATAGTCCGCCCAGGCATACTATTTCAACTGAAGAATACAAAACACTTTTTTAACAGCTGGGAAGCAGATTTATAATAGGTGACTGGAATGCCAAACACACAGACTGGGGGTCAAGACTAATTACCACAAAGGGTAGGAATCTGTTGCAAGCTATCAATAATGATAATTGCACATTTCTTCCTACCCGAGAACCGACCTACTGCCAACGGACTCCAATAAGTTGCCGGACTTAATAGACTTCTTTGTTCTTAAAGGTATTTCACCAAACTACCTTAATATTGCATCTAATTGGGATCTGTCATCCGATCACACTCCCATAGTTGCCACACTTAGTACCCATATCATCTGTCGACCAGAAACTCGTTTCATCTAAAACAGATTGGGATGCCTTTAGGGCATATATCGACGAACATCTGATTATGAATCGCGATCTAAAACATCCCGATGATCTCGATGCTGCAACAAACTACATCACTTGTGTAATACAAGAAGCAGCTTGAAAATCTACTCCAATGACAAGCCAAAATACCAATCCCACAAACAACATACCTTTACACATTAGAGAACACGTTGCAAAAAAAGGAGAGCCAGATGTAAATGGCAAAGAAGTCGAAATCCTTTAGATAGAAACGCTTACAACAGACTTTCAAGGCAATTAAAGTCGGCGTTGCAAGAAATCAGAAACGCTACGTTTGAAACCTAATTACAGCATTGTCAAAAGAGGACCATTCCATCTGGAAAGCTACGAAAAAGCTTAAAAGACCAGTCGCCCATATTCCTCCATTAAGAAACCATGACGGTAGTTAGGGAAAGACGGAACAGGAAAAGGCAACTATTTTCGCAGAGCACCTATCAACAGTTTTTAGTCCGCCTCTGGCAAACAATAATAATAACGAACAAGAAATTGAGAACTTCTTGGATAGTCCTTGCCCAATGACACTGCCAATAGAGCGTTTCTCTCCGTCGGAAGTGAAACAGGAAATATCTGTAGGCAAAAACTATAAAGCTCCTGGGTTTGACTTAATATCAGCTTTAATACTTAAACAACTACCCAAAAAAGCAATAGTGTTATTGACCACCATCTATAATGGTATGCTAAGGCTGACATATTATCCAGTGACATGGAAGTTCGCGCAAATAGTAATGATCCACAAACCTGATAAGCCACCACAAGATGCAGCGTTACATCGGCCCATTAGTGTACTTCCCACAATGTCCAAAATATTTGAAAGACTCCTGGTGAAAAGGCTTATACAGACAGTTGATCTGAATGAAATAGTACCGTCACACCAGTTTGGCTTTAGGGAACATCATTCTACAATTCAGCAAAGTCATAGAATAGTGAATGAAATAATTAGAGGTCTTGAGGAGAAGAAATTATGTACTGCCGCCTTCCTTGACATAAAACAAGCTTTTGACAGCGTGTGGCATAATGGACTACTATATAAACTGAAACATACTCTACCCACACCCTATTACCTTTTGCTCAAATCCTACTTGACTGACCGCTACTTTCAAACAAAATTGAATCTGGAAACTTCCACATATTACCCCATCAAATCTGGAGTACCACAAGGTAGCGTGCTCGAACCCTTCCTCTACCTAGTTTTTACTGCTGATATTCCAACTACAGATAGCACAAAAACTGCTACTTTTGCGGACGATACTGCATTAATTGCCTCGAACAAGGATCCACAAGTGGCGTCAGATAAACTTCAGGATCATCTTAACCTTCTTGAAGACTGGCTCGACAGGTGGCGAGTAACAGTTAATCAACTTAAATCAGCCCATGTTACATTTACAAATCGACATGTTGAATGCCCCGAAGTAACAATTAAAGGTATCCGGCTTCCGGTGAAAAATGAAGTAAAATATCTAGGATTAACACTGGATCAGAGACTGACATGGAAACCCCATATAAAGAATAAGAAAACGCAAATCAACTTCAAGTTACGAGAAATGAGCTGGTTAATAGGTCAGAAATCCAAACTTACAACTGACAACAAAATTCTCCTGTACAAATGCATAATCAGGCCTATTTGGACATATGGAGTTCAACTGTGGGGTTGTGCAAAACCTTCAAATACCAAAATCATCCAAAGGTTGCAATCCAAAATAATAAGAATGATTTTCGATGCACCTTGGTATGTCAGCAACGGGACCTGATCACAACGCCAACTGTTCACAACGCCAACCGATGATTTTGCGTGTTCATAACGCCAACCGTGCTCATAAAGCCAACTATACGCTGCTGTTCATAACGCCAACCGTGATCATAAAGCCAACTATCAACCTCTGATCACAACGCCAACCGTGATCATAAAGCCAACAATCGAGCTCTGGTCATAACGCCAACCGTGATCACAACGCCAACTGATCAGAATGCTAACTGATTATTTTTAGTTTTTATAATGCCAACCGTGATCATAAAGCCAACTATGAACCTCTGGTCATAACGCCAACCGTGATCACAACGCCAACCGATTATTTTGAGTTTTCATAATGCCAACCGTGATCATAAAGCCAACTATCAACCTCTGATCATAACGCCAACCGTGATCACAACGCCCAAAGAAGTGCGTTGATTCTAACGCTCACTGCTAAAAGTATCTGCTCAAAATTTATTAATTTATTATACAGGGTGACCATGGGAACTTTGTTGTTTTTCAAGATGCAGGGTCGGTTAAGTTAGCAAAGAATTGTAACTTTTTCTTCTAATTGCAACGGTGAATTCAAAAAGCAATTGAATATCGCGTTCTGGAGTTATTTGCTCAAGCAACTTTTCTAAAAATGTAACATCTTTCATATTTTTAAATATTCTCTAAAAAAATTAATTCTGAATGTAAAAGTTTTAAGAACACTAATAGCCTAAAACGAATAATAGAAAAATTATGCATGATTATTTATGTCATGTTGCAAGAAATTATGTAAAATTGTGTATACTTTCTTGCAAAAGGACGTAAATAATCACGAATAATTTGTTTAAGATCATTTTAGCTTTATTAGTGCATGGAACTGTTATATTTAGAATTTAATTATCTTTCAGAATATTTAAAATTAACAGATGTTCTATTTGAAAAAATTATTTTAACCATATAATTCGAGACCGCGATACTCAATTCACTTTTTGTTTTTTCCATGGTAATCTGAAGAAAAAGCTACACTTCTTTGCAAATTTAACTGACTTTGTATCTTTAAAAATAACAGAGTTAGCAATAGTTGCCCGTTCCCATAATCACCATGTATTACATTATACAGGGTCATTAGAAAACGTCCGGTCACAATTTAAGCACGAGTTCTCTGGACAAAATTAAGTTGATTTAACTTAATTTAACTATATACAAAAACGCATCGTTACGAGAGATACAGCCCTTTAAAGATGGTGCAGTTAAACCACGTTTTAATTTATATCTTTGCTGTAAATTGACGTATTTGATTCAAGGTTTGTACAGATATTTTACTTTTAATTGTGTACATTTTCACTTGTTTTTGTTTAAATCTATCAACTAGGGGCGTAGATGTAGGGGTTGTTCGAAGCATTTCTTAATGTTACTTTTAGACCCTTGAGAATTATTAATTTTTGACTTCAAAATCGTATATATAGGTAAATTGGGTTAAATCGACATATTTTGGTCTTGAAATGTGAAATTCGAGAAACAGTTTTTGTAAATACTTACATGATTAGAGGATTACCAAGCATGATTTATTGTCGGTTAGGTTTGGTTTTACATTCAGAATTATTTTTTTAGAGAATATTTAAAAATGTGAAAGATGTTACATTTTTAGAAAAGTTGCTTGAGCAAATAACTCCAGAACGCGATATTCAATTGCTTTTTGAATTCACCGTTGCAATCAGAAGAAAAAACTACAATTCTTTGCTAACTTAACCGACCCTGCATCTTGAAAAACAACAAAGTTCCCATGGTCACCCTGTATAATAAATTAATAAATTTTGAGCAGACACTTTTAGCAGAGTAGAATCAACGCACTTCTTTGGGCGTTGTGATCACGGTTGGCGTTATGATCAGAGGTTGATAGTTGGCTTTATGATCACGGTTGGCATTATGAAAACTCAAAATAATCGGTTGGCGTTGTGATCACGGTTGGCGTTGTGATCACGGTTGGCGTTATGACCAGAGGTTCATAGTTGGCTTTATGATCACGGTTGGCATTATGAAAACTAAAAATAATCAGTTAGCATTCTGATCAGTTGGCGTTGTGATCACGGTTGGCGTTATGACCAGAGCTCGATTGTTGGCTTTATGATCACGGTTGGCGTTGTGATCAGAGGTTGATAGTTGGCTTTATGATCACGGTTGGCGTTATGAACAGCAGCGTATAGTTGGCTTTATGATCATGGTTGGCGTTATGAACACACAAAATCATCGGTTGGCGTTGTGAACAGTTGGCGTTGTAAAATGGACCCTCAGCAACAAAACTCTACATGATGACTCGGGCATACCCCTCGTTGAAGACGTAATCCGAAATTTATCCAGGCGTTACCTAAACAGCCTCCCTGGACATCCTAACGCGGAAGCTAGTATTTTAAGCATCCCCCCAGCTGTACGAAGAAGACTGAGCAGAAGATTGCCAACAGATGTGGACCCATAGTTTTATGTATCTATATTAATTAACTTTAAAACTAATTACATAAGTTGTAATTAATTCGGAGTGTAGTCACTGGACTCCTTCTCCCTTCATTTATAATTTAGCAAACTAATTTACTTATTGCTCTGCTGAGCAGATTGTAAATATCTTGTATTGTAAAAAAAAAGAAATTCCTGACGCTGATTTAATCAACCATATCGAATAAAATCAAAACACAGTCCTTGATGTTTTGAATCTACAATAACAAAAACAAATTAAGAATTAATTCTTGTAGTGTTTGGTACAAATCATAAATACAAATACATACTTCTGTGTTATGGATGTTCGTTCATATTAAAAATATCCTCTCGGGAGTAATCTTATTGCGGGGTTTCTATTACGTCACAACTGCATTCAACAGATTTTTTATGAATTAGTTTTTACATCGGATTTGAAACTGAATTTGTATTTAACTATTATATAAAAAGCATTTCTGAAACATTTAACTTTATATTTGAAAAATGTATGTAAATTCCTAATATCCCAATATCTAACTCCATAGTAAACAAATCTTTTTGTCATTATTTTACATCTGCTTGAAATCCAACCTAGTAGAAAATTTAAAACCAAAAAAATTATTTGGAAAACTACCGTTACTAGAAACAATAAAAGGTGCTGGCACATTTCTTGATTTTGAGAAGTTAATATAACATAATTCAAAGTAACGAATTTTTTTTTAATTCTAACTAAATCTATCCATGTTACACTATTTTTTACATTTTGTCATGAATCAAGAATACCGAACTTTTTAAATGTGGTTAATTTGCATTGCCGTTAGAGATTGTTCGATTTTTATACTACATATATTACCAGTAATATTAATTCAATTTGTTATTCCAAGCATTTTTATTTAAAAGTTTATTTTTTTTATTGTAGTGCCGAACGAAGCATCTCGAGTCGCTGGGGCGCTAAGCGGGGACGGAGCGGGTCACCTGCTTCCTTCTCCGGTGAGGAAGGAGCGGTTACCAAAATCCAAACAGCAGCTCGCCGAAGAAGCTGCCAAAGTCATACAGGAGGTTGACAAAATCGACTGTGTTTCACAAGATCGGGGTAAGCTTTTTGATTTATTTAGTTGAACTCTTATTAATCAAAGTTTTTTTTATAGTTTTAAATTTAATGTTCAAGTGCATATTGAATATTGAGTAATTCTTATATTTTTCTAATTCTGTATGGAACGCCATATTACTAAAATTTGAAGAGCTATTGCAATATTTAGAACAACCTGTACCTTAAATTTTGTTTCATAAACCAACCATGTTGTTCTAATTGTAAACAAAATACTCGACTATATATTACTAGCAATCTTGCTTTTAACTTTCAAATAAATAGCAATATGGCGTTCCATAATTTACGAAATAATCGTCTATTGTGGTAATGTATTACTTGTAGCAATAGTCGTATATCGTTTTAATTCGGTAGGTAGTGGTTTTAATTCTACATTTACAGCAATAGTCGCATATTGTATTAATTCGATTTGCAGCAACACCCGCATATTGCGTAAATTCACTACATATTTACAGCAATTGTCGGGTATCGTTTGAATTCGAGTTTTCATCAATGCTGTGGTACTGTTTCAAATCACTATTTACAACAGTCGCACATTGCATTAACTCGATTTGCAACAATACACACCTATTGCGATAATTGTTTATTTGCAGCAACAGCTAGTTGCGTATCGTTTTAATTTTGTAGTTGCTTCAATTGCGAATATTTATAACAGCATTGTATGATTGTTTTAAATGACATCGTTCACAGCAACAGTCTAATTTGATTTCAGTTCGATTATTTGCAACAATGGTCGTGTATTGTGTGGTTTACAACAAATGTAGATTGTTGTTTTATTGTAAATTGTTTACCAGAACAGTCGCATATAGTAAGAATTCATTATTTATTGCAACTTTCAATGTACTCCATTGAAAATTTGAAGAGCTATTGCAATATTTAGAACAACCTGAACCTTAAATTTTGTTTCATAAACCAACCATGTTGTTCTAATTGTAAACAAAATACTCGACTATATATTACTAGCAATCTTGCTTTTAACTTTCAAATAAATAGCAATATGGCGTTCCATAATTCTGCAATGATAACGTTCAGTTATAACATTTATTCCTTAGTTTAATGTAGTTTAACGTTTCTTTATGGCGGGGTATGTTATAAGTGTATGTTATTAATAGAGTTGGGCAAATATGCTGTAAAGATAGTGCATATATGCACCAACATATGTCGCATAGAACCGTCAATATATGCACTAAAATATGCCGCATAAAACCTTCAATATATGCAAGAATATGCAGGAACCTTTCGCGATATGCACTAAAAAAATTAGTTTGTTGCATGAAACCATCATTCTACACAAATCGTCGTTGAAATTGTTGACATTCTTATTTAAGCAGTTCAGCAATAATTGTTGTTTTGGCTCGTTTGTATTATTTTTTCTATTTTGATGCGGACCGGTGGCTACGTGCTGATCAAGTTGAAACTTTTTATTAACGTTTAGCTGTAAAAACAATATTTAAGTACAATTTACTACAGCTTACACAAAGGAAAATAATTGAATGTGCCCTGTGGCCTGTGCCATATCCTTTGCAATATCACAAAAAACTTTCTAATTTTATTCTTAAATTGTTTGCTTAATTACAAAATTAAATAACAAATTAGTATTAAATTTTTAATCGCTGTTTTAGCTTGTTTGAAGTTTTTTAACTTTAAACAGAGTAAACAGTTTTTTTTATTTCAAAAATAAACGGATAAATACCTCTTTTTCACAGATGACGCACAACACAACACTTCCATCGTATTTAAAACATGTATACGGCTTCAACCACTTCTTAATTAAATCGTTTTTTGAACTAGCAACTTTAGGCATTTTCAGGGTATAGACTGGACATTTACACTTTATAGCTCTCTGTCAAGGCAACAAATGAACTAGTCAAGCACTAAAATTATAAATAACTATTTCTAAGAATGAGTATAAGAAAAATTTCCAAATATTATTTTCAAAGAAATTTGTACCTAAGGAATAAGACCTACCCAAATAATACAACCTTTGTCAGTTAATCCTTTATTTCCCCTACCGCTACTTGGAAATTTAGAAAGTACTAGTCTAGGGTTCATGTGGTTTCACTAGAAGAAATTGTGCAATTTCTTCTAAGAACTACGAATATTTTATTTGATTATTTATTTGAAATTTTATTTTTTTGATAGAATATGCATTTTCATGCCATTAAAAGCTAAAATATGCACTAATATATGCAGTATGCCGTAAAGTTGTAATATATGCCAAATGTGCTAAATAAAATTTACTTTTTATGACTCTAAACATCACGAAACGTGTATATACGAAAAATTAACATTTTATGATCAATAGGAAAAAAGATGCAAATATGCATTTGCCCAACTCTAGTTATTAACGTATTTGTAGAAAGCAACCAAAACGAAATTATAAATTACCAGTCTTAAATTTACTATTTATTATTTTTTAGTACTAAATATAGCAAGCACAAATATGCTTAATAAACTATCTGAATAACGATAGGCAATAATTAATATTTAAACGACTTACAAAAACTAATTTTTTTGTAATTAGTTTTTAAGCATTAGTATTGGTAAATTACGAATTTGGACACAGAAATACTTGCCTTAACACAAAATTAAATTCGTTTTGGATTTTTTTCATTCTGCAGACCAATTCTTAACAATGTTTTCTTATAACTCTGCTATTAGAGGCTAGCGGGTGATTTAGTGGTTAGAGTCTTAGGCTCTAGAGCTAGATTCCCAACGGCAGTAGGTTCGAATTCTCCGCACGTCGGAAATTTTTCTGAATAAGTTAAACACGGCTTGTTCATGAACGTTGTCTGTGGTGTGTATATCTTTTCGGGGTGGGGTATGCTAAACCGGTGAATACGCTAAGTGCGCTGAGCCCGGGTAATGGGGTGGGAGGGAATCATGAAGTTGTGCTGACGCACAGCCCCATATAATAATAATATTTAACCAATATTTGTAGGTAATATTGAAAAAACATATCGTTGACATTTTCAGATAATATTAGGCTGTTGAGATTTACAAAATGTTATTGAAGTATTATTACATAATATTTAACCAATATTTGCAGGTAATATTGAAAAAACATAACGTTAACATTTTCAGATAATATTATGCTGTCAAGGTTTACAAAATGTTATTTAAATATTATTACATAATATTTGACCAATATTTGCAGGTAATATTGAAAAAACATAACTTTGACATTTTCAGATAATATTATGCTGTCAAGATTTACAAAATGTTATTTAAATATTATTAGATAATATTTAACCAATATTTGTAGGTAATATTGAAAAACAGATCGTTGACATTTTCAGATAATATTAGGCTGTCAAGATTTACAAAATGTTATTTAAATATTATTAGATAATATTTAACCAATATTTGTAGGTAATATTGAAAAAACATATCGTTGACATTTTCAGATAATATTAGGCTGTTGAGATTTACAAAATGTTATTTAAATATTATTAGATAATATTTAACCAATATTTGTAGGTAATATTGAAAAACATATCGTTGACATTTTCAGATAATATTAGGCTGTTGAGATTTACAAAATGTTATTTAAATATTATTACATAATATTTGACCAATATTTGCAGGTAATATTGAAAAACATAACTTTGACATTTTCAGATAATATTATGCTGTCAAGATTTACAAAATGTTATTTAAATATTATTAGATAATATTTAACCAATATTTGTAGGTAATATTGAAAAAACATATCGTTGACATTTTCAGATAATATTAGGCTGTTGAGATTTACAAAATGTTATTTAAATATTATTACATAATATTTGACCAATATTTGCAGGTAATATTGAAAAAACATAACTTTGACATTTTCAGATAATATTATGCTGTCAAGATTTACAAAATGTTATTTAAATATTATTAGATAATATACAACCAATATTTGTACATAATATTGAAAAAACATATCGTTAACATTTTCAGATAATATTACGCTGTTGAGATTTACAAAATGTTATTTAAATATTATTACATAATATTTGACCAATACTTGCAGGTAATATTGAAAAAACATAACTTTTACATGTTCAGATAATATTACTCAGTTCAGATTTGCAAAATGTTATTTAAATATTGTTGCATAATATTTAACCGATATTTGCAGGTAATATTAAAAAAACATAACTTTGACATTTGCAGATAATATTACGCTGTTGAGAATATACAAATTGTTTTTTAAATATTAATACATAAAATTTAACCCATATTTGCAGGTAACATTTTAAATATTGGAATGAGGATGTTTACTGATGAATTAAAAGACACAAGGGTCAGTTCCTCATGTTAATGTATAATTTCTTGCATCCTACTTTCGTGCAGTTTATGTACTTGGTGTACTGGTTTTAGAATCTTGATTTAAAAATAAAAATAAAACATACATTTTATATTTTGGATTTTTTCCTATGGCTAATTTTTCCTCTGGATTTTTTGCCTTGAACTGTTTTGCTTAAATTTGTCGTAGACGTTTTTCTTTGATTATTTAAACTAGATTCTAAAAATTTAAAGTTTATTCTACCGTATTAATTTCATAGTTTTGTCATTATGAGGAAATTTATTTCAGGAATACTACTGGGTGGTAGTAATTTTATAAAAAATCTGTTTATGTACTGGTAATACGAAAGGTAGTTAAAAGAGATATTGGTCGGCTACTTTTCAAAGCATCGATGTCGGTTTTATGTATATTTCCGAGTAATCCTAGTACCTGGTGTATTTACTTTTCTGCTAATGGCCATCTTTGTCTACAGGATGGCTTGGTTTTAGAAAAGATAAGGTTAATATTTGTTGAAATATTTTGCTTATTTTTGTTAAATATTACAGAGAAATATTAGGCTGTTATATGCGTGCAGAGAAACAGTAGTAGGGCGAAAACTTCTAATACAATAAGGAACGGAAAACCCACATAAATAAAAAAAGTTTTTTTTATCTTGCTAAACACAAATTAATTTTCTTTAAAATTATTTTATTAAAGTTTTTAAAACCAAAATTTATAATTGGCTAAATAAAGAGATGAAACTAAATAGCTTTATATTCTTATTTATAATTAAATCAATATTTACAAATGCAATTGGTGAAAATTAGTTTTAAGGAAAATAATTTTTATAAAATACAATGGAGTGCGTGAAGAAGTTTGCAACTAGAAACGTAGGCATGATTATTTATTATAATATTCTTTTTAGTGTAGTGGAGTTAGTCTATTAATATTATTGCTGGGCGTATTTTATTACACGATTTTGATACCATGTAGATGCTATGATGCTTTTTAATGATAGAACAAAAAATAACCTTCTGTAAATATTTAAGATGATGTATGATTCAAATACAATCGCCTAGCAACGTGCCGCCTACCTGAGCAGAAAAAAGGCTTTTACTTTTGGAAATGATTCTAGGAAATTTCAGTTTTGGTCACAAAGTACCTGTTTACTCCCTACCTTTGCGGGTGGTGAGTTAATCTACAGGGATATGTTTTTGCGAATTTTGTGAATAACTTACAAGTGAGCCAGAGCTGCGAATAGGTAACTAGCGAGCAGAGTTCCTTCCCATAAGTGATAATTTGTTTTCTCGTTAGCGTTATATCTTTAAATAAGGTAAGTTAAGTTTACATTTTTTAGTAGTTTTGGTGTATTTATTTATATTTATATTTATAGGTCGAGATTCTCCATTTGGCAGGCGGCGGTGAAAGCGCACATATTCCTACAAATGACCGAGTTATTGGCCAACGAAATGGATTTGCGATATTCCAGAATTTGCAATACGGGAAATTGCCATTTTGCCATTTGCACATTTTTAAAGCTATTGTTTTTAAGTATTTTGTTAGATTTTCTTAATCTGTTAACTAAAACAGCTTGTAGTTTTAGCTGTTACACGCAGACGTTTCGTAAGCACATCCAACACGAAAATGAAAAAGTCAGTGTAGGCATTCCTGGCCACTTCCAAAAAGGTTGGTCTCATTTATTCGTAAGTTATTCAGAATTTCTTCACTTACATGTACAATTCCCGACCCAAGTTCATTTTTTTACTATGAATGTCGGAATGTAACAAGAATGTGTCACGTAACTTTGTGAAATCATGCCCGAAAATAAACTAATTAATAGTTAATACTCGCGTACACAGTTAACTATATTATATTTTAATTTTCAGTGACACCACGGTTACGGACAGAGGCACGGGGAGATATATGTCAATTAATTGTAAATGTATATATAATGTAAAAAATGTATGTATAATAAACTACCAGGAAGGACGTTTTTGTTTTTTTTTAACATTGTGTGTACTTTTACATCGGATTGAATTATATTTTGGACAAATAGTGTAAAAATATTTTGAAAAACTGTTGAAAATTCCATCTCTTGCCTTATTGTTTCATTTCTAATTCGATCAAACAGTGTTTTTTCACAGCATCTACGCCAGTATCCCATTTCCATAGCGTTTACCTTTGTTTCAAGCGTCTTCTTTATAGTCCATGTTTCGGATCCGTATAGTGAACAACTTTCTACCAATGTCCTAAACAGCTGTCTTTTAGTGTTTTTTGATATGTCTTTGTTCCAAAGTAGTGAGTGTAATTCTACAATGTAGTTTTGAAATATTTAAATAATATTTTGTGCTACTAGGGACAGGTAGTGCCTTTGAAAGTATTAGGCACTTAATTTAATATCTGTAGGCACAATATCGACATCCATTTAATGCAATTTTGTTGACCGCTAAATTTTGAGAAAGTGTTGTGCAATCTTGAAATACAGTAACGAATATGTATATAATTGTAATATTACGAAAATATATAAAGAATTTGATATGATTAGAAGTAAAGAGTGAAACAAATATCAATTTCACATTAGTTAGTTTCAATTGCAGGTATAATATAAGTCTGGAGATAATTTTAAAGAGCCAATTCAGAACAGGTACAATTCCAACGTACTTGTACCAGATT
The DNA here is from genome assembly GCA_958336395.1 of Ctenicera cuprea. Classification (NCBI taxonomy): domain Eukaryota; kingdom Metazoa; phylum Arthropoda; class Insecta; order Coleoptera; family Elateridae; genus Ctenicera; species Ctenicera cuprea. The sequence goes on from CATVIB010000366.1 coordinate 48,592, forward strand.
AGTATCAGCTAATAAATAAAAACTGGGTCGGACGTTATAATTATTCGTTGCTGACAAATTCATCACCACATTCCCCTAGAAAGAGTGTTTGTACTACATTGTCGCTTTATATTTGTAAGCTTTTTAGTATTGGAAGTCTTATTAATTAGCTAAATTCTACAAGAAAACTGTCTAAAAGGTATTTAGAGGGTGTAATTAAATAGACTAAAAATAATTTAAAATCATTACAGTATGCCGTTTTTTAATTTGAATTTTGGGATAACATGGCAACTAGTGGCGCCTCCTTAATGAGGGTATCTTCTGCTTAACCCCTCCGCCCCCAAAAGAAACGAAGAAAAACAGAAATTGAAGCAACTTGATCGTCTTTAAGCACATGATAATTAATAATCAACCATAATTGTAATGTTACGCGTTAACTGTTTCTTAGGGTTTCTTCGGTTTGCATTTTCAGGTTTCTTTCCTCAACCGACAAATTTGCATGTATTTTGTTATTGCGCCCTTTTCCAATAAACCTTTTCCCGAACACTTTGATCGTATTGAATGTTTTTCAATAACTGTCTTTTTTGGGCGCTATAGTTGTTCCTGTAAAATTAAACTGACGTCGAATTTATTGACAACACATTGCAAACGTTTGATATATGAGTAGCGATGTTAAAGAAATAAAAGAAATGTAATGATTATGTTTTCTTGAATTATACTGGTCAACATTTTTTAACGTTTATAGTTTTACGTGGGTGAACTTATTTCTTTAGAGCTTGCTAAATTAGAAAATCAGCCCCAAAGAATTGTATCACGCATACTTTTGGAGATATGCCACATTTGTTATTAAGTTCGCCACTCAATTTATTTTTATATTACCATTTTGTTTTTAGTAAACAGAATAAGTACCACAGATTTTCAGTTTCTAATATATCGTATATTATTGTTTATCACAGATATAAAATCGCAAAACAAAATATTTACTCTAGATTTTAGAATGTATTTACATATCAGCGTCGAAGGACACTATTTATGTACTGTGTTGTTTATTAGAAATAAAGTTGATTTGCACAGTTTTTTATATGATGTATTTTTTATCTTTATTATTTCCCAAAGCTTCCAGTTCAATTTTCGTGAGTTTAGTTTGAAACTGTTGGTCCTGCAACAATTTATTTTAGTTAAAGTACGACAAACATCCCTTTTTCAGTTTAACTTCACATAGTTTTAGAATTTTTTCTCTTAAATAAGCAAATACTACACCATTCTTCTCCAGTGCTTGTACTAAATTTTTTATTAAGCCTAACTTGATATGCAAAGGTGGTAACAACACTTTGGTGGATAGAGTTAAAGGAGCATATTGTATATTGTGCTCACCTGAATTAATTTCTCTTTGGTTGCTCTGCTATCCCATATACATAAGAAACAACAGTATTTGGTAAAGCCCCCTTGTAAACCAAGAAGAATTGCCACCATTTTGAGGTCTCCACGTATATTCCACTTGTGTTCCTCGCATTTTATAAATTTTAAGAGCTTGGACGTACTTTCATTCGTAGGTTTTCATGCCGATTGCACGTGCTACTGGAATAAAAAAAGAAATGTGTACCGAGCACTGATTGTGTATTTTAAATTTTATGATTTAACAGAAACCAAAACCAGTTACGTCATGTTAGCTGTAGGAATCGCTATAGAAACTCAAAAAATACTTCCGACATATTGAATCCTCCATCTTGAATTTTTCCATATTGAGTTTTATAATGTGGATCCTGAATCGTAATTAGCAGAGCAGCCAGGACCTATCAATTACCAATTTTTATAAAAATCCGATAACTTTATGAATTATCTTGTTTTAGAGGGTAGAATCACACCTCAAATTTGGACACATTTTAGCGGACATCCTGTATTTCAAAACATACACGTAGATGTTTGATTTCAATTGTTTGCCAATATCATAAAACCAATATGCAAGCGTTTATTTTTAATGTTTTGGATACCATTTCCACGAATGACTGATACTAGAAGCGTTTTCATTCAATGTCTTCGTATATAACTAGATTAGAAACAATTGGGGTGGCTCAAAGCGCTCTTAATAGCAAACAAAAATTACAAAGTATTTTTGGAATGTCGAAACTGCACTTAATTGGCATAGACAGACTCATCATTTTATCTTAATTCCAAATATGCAAAAACTATTCCATTAAAAATAAGGAAGCTGATGCCATTTCTAGTGAAATTGGAAGCGAAAACAGTTGAATGCGCTTTATAGCCTACACAACAAACTAAAATTTCATTTGCTTATCTTAATAAATAAAGAAAACAAGTGTGTGTTCCACGTTTCATTAACACCCGGTGTATTTAAATTTATAGATTCAAATTAATTTTCGATCAAAAAAAATTAAAAATTTAATAAAATAACAAAATAAATTATGCGAGGCGCAAAGCATTAAAATATAAATAATCCAATAAATTAATAAGGAGAAGCGCGACAGGAAACCACTTGTACATTTTTACATGAATAGGTAACCAAAATTTACATAGCAGATGAGGAGCATAACTTACCAATAAACATGTTCATAGGAGTTCATTTAATGATTAACTCAAAGCTCTTCTATCTAACGTGTGACATGCCGCAGTATCCGATAGCTTAAACTACCACGATCTGTCAGAACGAAAATATTGACTGTGCTGAGAAATATATCACTGAAAAATGTACTATGTGATTTTAAACTATTCTTATTCTTTTGCTTTTGTTATTTAGTGTTTGAATTTTACAACCTATAGAAGTTGCATTGCATTGCATTGTTACTCTAATTAAATTGACAATCAGTCTCTTAAGCTACATTTAAAATAGTCGCACAAGGAACATCAGAGTACAGCAGTTTCGTTTTCTTAATTGCGCTCTGAATTCTTTTTATTTTTTCCTGGTATCCGCCAGCAAGAACTGAAAGTAGAAACGCTTACAAGTAGTGATTCGGAATAAATTGTACCGCAGTATATTCTTCCACTATCGGTACGTAAGAGCATAGACTAAATACTAGGAGTATTTATGGTAAGAGGCACTGAATGCATATAACCTAATTGTATTAATTGCGATTTTCTGTTGTGCGGCGACTGTTTTTACTGTGGTGGGTGCATTTTAAGTTAGTCTAGAAGTGTAAAGTTATTTTAGTGCAATTATAAGCTTGATTTATTCGTTAGTGTATTCATTCTTAAATATACTTAATTTTTCTTGAAATTACTCGGTTTTTTGTTATAGGAGTTCATCCCGAAAAATTCTACACCTTGCCAGCACGAAGAAAGCTTAAAATCAACGCAGATTCTCCTCAGTCTTCTATAGACCGTAAGACCAGGAGAAGAAAAACCGAAGAACTTGGTGTAACAACAGAGAGTCCTCCTAAAAAACCTCCTCGCACTTTTGCCCATTATCCTAAATCGGAAAAACCTCAAAGAAGCTCTATATTTAATATATTCAAAAGATCGGAGAAAGATCCTCCGGAATCTCCAAAAAAATCCAACTTAAGACGCAGCGTTAGCGACGCTACTAATTTAAAATCAAGAGCTTTCGGTCCCATAGACGATGCCAAACCAGTTAGAAAACGAGCAGAAAGTGATTCGGAAGACAACTTATCTAACGTAAAAAGCAATAAAAAGCAACTTTCCCCTATTATAGAAGTTACACAGCGTGAAGATTATTTTTCTCCCAACAATAAAGAAAATATTTACTTTGCTGAAAGAAAAGAAAATGTAGAACTTGGAGGAGAAAGTATCAAACGAAAGAAAGAAAACAAAGGCGATATTAACCTCGATAAAAACGAAAGTGTTACAGAAAAATTGAAAGAATATATCGATGAAGTAGACACCGCTATATTTAACGAAACTGGAGTCAAGGTTAATTATTCAAAAAAGGAGAGAAAAGTGCCGGAGATAGTTATAATTGATGTAGATAAGGCAGAGAAAATTTCGAATAAGAAAGACAAATCCGGTGCCATCGGAAAAAAATTTAAGTTATTGGCAAATAAGGACAAAAAGGACAAAGCAAAAAAATCCAAAATCAAAACCAAACAAAAGGAGTCGGTAAATGCAAAGCAAAAAAGCCTACTTAAAACCGACAAAAATTTGCAAAATCTCAAAAGTATTAGTAGTGAAGAACAAGTAAAAAAAGTTGAGCTAATTAAGATTCCTGATAGCCACTCTCCGGCGCCAAAAATTAAAGAAGTTATTGACAATTTACAAACTCAAGAAGCTCGTTGTCCTAAAATGATACACAGTAGTCAACAGCCTGCTGAAAAATTACCTTTGACCCGCGGTCTTACAGTAGATACGATGATAAAGCGATTAAACAGCGATAAGACGTCTCCACCACCTCCCAAAACTAACACTGTAGTCACACCGCACGTTACAGTCCAACATAACAATAATCAACCTTTTTCTTATACTCGTGGTCATAGTCCAGAGAGAAATTATAGAAGCCCCGACGGTTCCAGAAGTCCCGTCAATCCAAGTAGCCCCGTGATTTATGCTCACGTTGTCTGCGACAAAGGTGTTCTAAGTAATTCTGGTCCCACAAAGCAAACAGTTCATACAACATATACCAACGGAAAAAAACACTTACCTCATTCTGATTCGGACGAAGGATTGGGAAATGAGGAAAATTCCGGTTTTAGTAGGACGAAATATAGAGCTGAAAAAACAGTTACGCATTTTGGGGACGAACGTTACATCAACGAGCTACACGATTTTAATGGAAGTCGTCCAAATAAAGATTTCTATAAAGATTCTCACCATTTCGAAGACGAGTATCCAATTACACCCAAATTTAAAAACGTGGAATGTAACAGTTTTAAAAATTTAAATGAGTATACAAATACGGAACACAGTATATTTATAGATAGTTCATCTCGGGGGCGTGGTGACGGTATGGATTCGAAACGTCGCCAAAGTTTGACTGAGCCTCATGAAAATGGATTTGTATCGCAAAAGTATAACATAAATTCCAGTCGTACTGATTTAAGCGCAAGAAGAGATCTTTTGGAATCCAGGATTAACCGCAGATTGGGCGAAAAGGATTATTGGCAATCTCCTTCTTCAACCGCAATCCCATATAATATAAATAACAGATATATCTCGGAGTCCACTTCGAAGTATTTTAGGCACGGCTCTGCTAGTCCTGTAGGTTTCATCGAAACGTACGTATCCGAAACAAAGCCCGACAAAAACGGAGAGCGTTACACGACAGAATCGCGAGTACGAAAAAACATCGGTGAAAATGAACGTATTGGCCATAACAATAATTACAAACTTAACGAATATCGCTACAACAGCTACGATACGGAACCCAAAAGTTTTGAATCGCAAATCAGCGATTATAGATCATCTCCTGAAAATGTAGCTAGACATATTGATGCTAGTCATGAGTATAAGTATACCCATTCTAATAAATACATGTCTAGGGATGACAAACAAACGTTGGTAAACGATAAGGAACATTACAAGTCAAATCCGGAAATAATTCAAAGAAACTACGACAACTCGTATAAATATAATCAAGAGACTTATCACGACTCCCTGAAACGTGAAAAACATCAAGCTCGAGTTAATTCTACTACAAAGTATCGCCCTGAAAGGTATTTCGACCAAAATGACTACGAGCGGAAAGATAAATTAGGAGATTCCGGAATCGAAAACGATTTCAAACGTGACTCTGGCGATAATTACAGAACCCCTCGTTGTTCTACGCAAAGACTTGAATATTGCAACGAAAGCGAAGACGAGGGTTTTGCAAGTTCATTGTTGATTGCCAGCGAACGTCAACATACAGAAGACAATATTAACAGTCGCAAATTGAGAAGCGATTATGATCTTGACAGAGACTGTAGGGAGGACCGAGGCAGAGAAATGGACGACTCTTATAGAAGTAGTGAAAATATGGAATATAAATTAAGGAGAGATTACAAATCTAACGACATAAGACACGAGTACGCGCCCAGAGAAAGAAGCATAGACGATGGGTCACATTATGATCCAAGGATCGACAAAGATTTTGATGTTGATAGAAGCACTTTGAAGAAGAAAGGGGATAAAAAACCACCTAAACCAGAAAAGAAGAGTAGCCTTGAAAAGGTAAGTATCCTAATATATAGTGAAGCAGAAAGTCATGTTCTGAAAAAATATTGCGTGACGATGTAGTTCATATTTTCAGTTTACAAAATTAATAAAATTTTAAATGCACCAAATAACGTACAGCTTCTTTCTAGATAAACTTTAAAGAAAAAATATCAGAAACCGTATTTTGTTGTAGGTAAAACAGCTTTTCTCGCGCGATTCAAGCAAAAAAAACAAGAAAGAAAAACAACGGGTCATGGTACCTGAAGAAAGTCTTAGAGCAAGATATATTGAATACAAGGGAAGTCGAGAAAACCTTGAAACCAAAGCCATTAGAAAAAGTGCCAATGATGTGAAAACGGTAAGCTTTTTAAATACTTTATCTTATGCTATATTCGGACCCTGATTAGAAACTTGTATAACTATAGAAGGTGATCGAAATACTTGTCATAAATTACACCGCCTACTTCTGCAACCAAAATAGGGCGATTTAACTTAACTTACGGGTACCTATATGCGGAGCTACAACACTTCAATGTAGGTAAAACACAAACATTTTAAATTTTTTTCTAAGGTACGAGTTGAGGTAAGGTGTTGATATTTGATTCACTGTTATGTTGACAGAAGGCATTAGCGTATAAAAATTTGAAGTCAATGCTTTCTCATTTTAAGGAAAAATTGCATTTTAGGGTTTCTGGGGGATTAACAATAACAAATTGTGTTTGTTGTACAACTTTTAGCATTAATTATTAAACAATGTTCACAAAAATTTAAATATATGCATTATTTTACTCTCGTAATTTTTTTGTAGAAGCAATTTTTTGTCACACAAAAAGCCAAAACGCGAAAGCGCTAATAAATTACAAATCCTTTAGTGACGTAACATTACCCTTATTTACGACTTTTTAATACCAATTACCCCTATTTCTCATCACACATTAGGCTTACCCTACATGGGCACGTTTTGTCATCTAAAATAAGACTGCTGTGTTATGAAAATTGGTGTTGTTTTGATGATTTTAATTTTTATAAATTTATTTTTGCTTAGTAACTATGTAATCCGAAATAAATGTACAAATATATTCCGACGTAGCGGTTTGTTGAGATCTGATAAATTGTGTTCTATTGTAAAATTCAAAAAACCTCAAAAGTCTTTTATTTTTACCATTAGTGCGTCGCTGTTGTATGTCTATCGCTATGTATTTCCATCCTATATAAAACAGTCTGTCAGAGACTTGTCAGGGGGTTCTGATATTTCTCCCAACTGCCACGTAATAGGAGACAATATTGCTAATTCTACACCATAAATTGAATCAGTTAATTTACATAAGAGTATATCATCAACTGTGAACATTGAAATTCTATTGTGTTCTCTGAATGGAATTTATTTAGTTATGGCCCTACGTGTTGTTTTAGTTATATTTGTGGTTGTTAGGAACGCTGTTAGAGCGTAATATGTTGTTTCCCATAACTGCTGATGCACGTTGCAACTAGAGGCTCTTAAGACCTATGTTCGAGCTACCGACGTTTCTTGACAAATCACTTCGTTCAAATACCAATCTTTAGAAACGTCATCACTCCCAGATGACTCGCCAATTATTGTCATGTACGGATATTTTCTCAAATGAACTAGACTTTCCACTTCTTTTCGTTTTATATTTTGAAACAGAAATTATTAAGGAGAAAAACTGGAACGTCAATGTTGACATCATAATGTCATGTTTTAGGTTAGGTCAGTTGAAAATTTTAAATTTTAAAATTGTTGGGTTAACAGTAATTGAAACGAAATGGTTTAAAAGATTTTTAATAATATAAATAATTAAATGATCTATTTTCTGCTCTATAGATAATTTTCAGTTTTCCTAAATATGACCATCTTAAGTTGTTTAAGAAAATCTACGACGCTTCTTCTTTGCTTAACTCGAATTGTTTACTGTTTGCCCATGAAAAAATTAATCGCGAGACATGGAGCAATTTTTAACAAGGTGGTTCAGCTCAGATACAGAATATACGTATATATTTATTCTTTCTCAAATTTTGTAACACTTGTACCAAGTATTTAATAGAGAACGGCCACGGCCGGTTGGAAGTGCGATGGCGTGGTAATAACTGAGACAAGGACGTATCTTACACAACCTACCTGCCATATGGCCACAGTTCCTATATGGACATCGCCACTTGTTTACCTCTTGATGCGTCACACGCCAACATTCTGATGATTTGAACATTGTGCTTTTTTTTGTTTCTTGTAAAACAATTGTCAAATTGCTTGTTTAAAAAAAATGTTAATGGAATATTAGGCTTCTAGCTTAGTAAAACAAATAGAAAGTCATTTGGTGCAGAATTTGTCCTGGACTTTACCTTGATTTAAGACAGTACTAATTTATCTCGAGCATTGTAGATCGGTTACTTATCCTTATCAAAATGTTGAAAGAGCATATAAAACAACATTGATGTCAATGTCTAAATTGCAAATATAACATTTTTTAATATAAAGACACCTCAAATACTGTCCATTTCACACTCTGCTGAATTTTTACAACCTAAAATTAGTTCAAAACTGATTTTGTGGTTTTTATTGACATTTGTAATTGTTTTCTGAATTTTGGTAAGACATGAGGCACGCTGATCAAGGTCTGTTCTAATATATTTTTTAATCGCACGTTGCATGTTTAAGGATAAGCATTTTTCGAAAATTTTAATAAGTAGTTTAAGTACAAGAAAATGTATTTAATAAAATAACGATCATAATTGTCACAGGTAATACCACTCGACAAGAATTGTTTTAGAGAATGATTTGTCATTTTCATACATATTGTTGCCAATTTCACTCAACAAAATTATTGGCTTTTGTAATATAGTGTTGAATAATCACTCATAATATAATAAGTGATACGATTATTATCAATGATATTTTCGAATTGAAACCGAGCTGCAGATTTAACGAGTGCGAACGCATGAGTTGAATGTGCTGCTCAGTTTCAACAAGAATAAATCATAGATAATAATTAATCATAACCTGAGTTACATTTAGTAAAAGAGTATATGATCAAAACATTATGGCTAACCAACATTATTTTACTTAGTATCATTTTATTGCAGTTGCTATGATCGTGGTGGTTACCAACACAACATACGTAAATAAGGCAATAGGATTTTGTGTTTTTATTACCACTGTGATAATATGTAACTAGAGATTTTTATGCATGTGATTGGATATATGAATCATATTCTCAACATCAATACCACGTCTGAATTAAAAATGATCGATAATTCTGCCGCTTCATTGACAACGAAATTGTGTTGTGTTGTTGCTGGGCAATATCACGAGTGATATTACCCTGCATTAATAAAATTGAGTTCGTCAATGAAATACAAAACTATAGATACTTTTTAATTCACGAGTGGTATTTTTTAGAATGTACCACGAACCAAATAATTAAATTGGTATTTAGTATAATTATTTGTTATGTACTCACGTACAAACTCCTTATTTAATTATTAAATATAAAAATAAAAAACTTTGTTGGCGTGTTACGATGGTTATACACCATCGATAACACCGAAGCTTCCTAGAAAAGGCTTATCGCGGCCAGTCGGGGTCTAATTGGCCAAGAACCTGAAAATAAACGACTGTCATTGGCTGTTACAATGTGAGTGGAATATTCATTATTTACAGGTAATACCACAAATGTCCCCCCGGCGTTATAAGTGACACTTTAGTCCTCGAAAAAGGAATTAAATTAATACTTTTAACTCCTGGAAGTGCAAAAACGTATAGACGCAGGGGCAGACTGGCCATAAAGACAGGGGGGATGCGCCTGGGCCGATGCCTTTAAAATGAAATTTAGGCTGGTGATTTCAAATTAAAATTTGAAATGACATTTTCTATTTATTCAAAGACAGCAAGACCGTAGTGGTCTTAGTGATTTATATGAGTACAATCATTGTTTACATTTTGTAGGCCTATTTATTTTTATGAATATGTACATAGATCGAAACTATCGATTACAGTTTGTAGATTTATTTATTACTTTAGGGCTGGTCAACGGCCGGCGCTGTAAAATTATAACGTATAATAAATATAAACACTCTAAAAAAATTTATGTATTATTCTTTACCCTTGTCAGGTGTATTAACTATTCACTTCTTTTAAGACTACGATATAAAATCGATTTGCAAGTTATTTGGTTTTCCTTAATTCCCTATAATAATAATTGGTCATATTTAAATTCCGATTCTGGATTGTATGTAGAATTGATAACCACCTTAAATAAAATGTAAATAGCTAATTTCTCTAATCTAAAACCAGAGCTTAAATTTAAAGCAACATATTTTAAACAGACGTTATTAAAATACAAGACTATTCTTGTTGCTCAGCTTTATCTGCGAATATTTGATCTGACAACTCTTTTATCTAAATATGTATCTTCAAATCGACAATAAGCTGTATTGACCTATTAAATATGTATAATTTGCTTAGTGGACTGAGCTTGGGCACATGCATATTTTGCACCAATAATCTTTTAATAATAACCTAAGATTTAATAATCGTTAATTCTACATGTATTTTCCGCGCCAAAATTTAAACTTCACCGGCCGACTGATAGGATGTAAATAAGAGCAGCGGTAAGGGTAAACCAGGTAATTTAAAAAAAAAACTAACATGTTGTTTGTAAAGAAATATTTATTAATAGTTTGATACGTGAACTTAAAGCGCGAAGAAGTAAAAACGCCATTAATTTATGATGGAAGTAGAAATTATATTAAGTAATCGCAGGAGAAATTCACTGCTTATTAATAAACATAAGTTTTCCAAGTGCAAAAAAATAAAAAGTGGTTTCATTCGAGGCTAAATGGTGTATTTTATGCTGCACATCCTAGTATTTAAACTGGCGATTTTTATGCACGTTACAATAAATGTACATGTATATAAATAATAAAATTTTAAACTAATAAGTGTCTTTTCACAATAATTTACTGCCACTGCAAAATTTTCAAAAGTATCTTAAATGTTGCGAAATTTACCTGCGGGATTAAGGGGCATTAAGCAAGTCGGTGCGGAATCTACATGCGGTGTTATCAGAGTGGGTTACTTACTGCGGAAGTTATCGATACCTGCAAGCCTAGTCGTTTACAAGGTTTAGCTTACAAATTTGTTTTATATTTAACAGGTACTCAAGTAATAAACCAGACTTTTTTAATATTAAAATATATTAAAATATATTAAAAACAGATTAAAAAATACTTTGTCAGATGAACATCGACACTCTTATACTGTAAATGAAAAACATTCTCAACAACATTGATGATGTAATTAATCTAATTGCAATAAAGAATGAATTACTTTCTAATAAATAAATTTATGAAATGTATAGGTAGTTCCATCTTTGTGTTAGGTATTAAGTAAGTATATAAAAAAATGATTTTATTAACGTCGTTTTTATCAGAAATTTCTTGTTTAATATGTGATGACAATAAAATCAAAACAAAAATCATATTTTTTTTTAAATTTGCGAAAAGAGATTTCACGGTATCAGAGAAAACTCGAGACGATACAGCTTATTCATAAGCCAAAAATGGGGAGGGGAAAAATTAACCCCCTAAATATAGCCAAATCTAATTGTGAATTTTATTCTACTATCACTTACGAGCAATTTAGCTTTATCACATCAGCAATGTGTCACCCTCCGGTGTATTAAATAAAGGGGCATAAATTTTAGACTTACAAGGAATAACAACAACCAGGAGTTGATTCACAAAAGTATAATTACAATTTGAGTTTTAACAAGTAAACACAAAATTAGTTATAAATTCTATTCAAACTTAATTGAATAATCCTAAAAGTAATACAATAAAAACGTAGGTAGGTAACTGTTTAAGAAACTAAAATAAAATATGGTCAGTTTTTCATAATGATGCATTTATTTGATGTTGGGAATACAATATTTGATTTTAAAAATTAAAGAAATAAAAATATTGCGTAAGCATGCTTGGATTTTATAATAAAACGCATCTCTTGTGACATTTCTAATTATTTAAATTATCTGTTAAATTTTATTTCTTTAGCCCTCAATATCACATGTTTATTGACAACAGCAAATAAATGCATTTAAAAGCTTAAATGGCATTCCATATTATCTACTTATTATTATTTGCAGCAGTGTATGTATTATAGACGAAAGTTTTAATTTTAACCCAATCCAGTGTATTTAAAATGTCTTTGTGCTTCGTTATAAGCTTTTCGCACTCATCTTTTTTTGGAGCTTTCTTTTTTTTAATATGTCCTTTAAAGTGGGAAGAAACAAGTTTCTTCTGCTGTGCTGTCCACCTAACTCTATTACTTTCCTTTTTCTTCTTCTTTGAGACTGTTTCATCATCTGAAGTGTTACATTCTTGATTATTGCCTGAAGTAGAATTCTCTGTAGTTGGTACTAGTGGGCCTTCCTCATTTTCAGAATTATCATCAGATTCGACTAATACGTTGTTCGGATCAATATCAATGTTTGCTAGTGTCTTGTTTCTATACTCCGTCCCTTTTCCTTTGTCAAATAAAGTTAACAACTTTGCAACTTTTGCGGTTTGGTAGGCATCTTGAGTTATTTCGTAAAATTCTTGATGCGTCTTCTCAGTATGACCCATAAATCTGGCAAACTGAGAGTATTCGCTTTTATCCAAATTTATTATTTGCATCATTGTTGCAATTTGCTTTCGCAATCGGTTTGACGTCATTGCCTGTGGATTTGCTATTTTGCAAGACTTAGCAAAGTTCTTTAAAACAACATCCCCTCTAACCCACTGATCAGTCACTCCAGGATACGCAAACAGATATGGATTTTGCTGCGGTATTATGTCACTTTCGTGTCTGATTTCGAGTAATAAGTTTATGTACTCTTGCAGATTTGGCGGAAATAAAATCACAATTGCTGCACTGCCTTTTCCACCCGCTACTACACGTTTATAACTAGCAGTTAGTGATTTTTCAGATTCTGTCAACTGTTCCATGAATTCAGTTTGGTTATTAGCCGTGAAATTTTTTAAATAGCTAGCAGTTTCAACATATTGAACATCTCCAATTCTTCTACGGTTGAACAAGATTGTGAATGCTAATGAAGCATCAACTAATTTCTTGAAAGCTATTGCATCAGTTCTCTCTTTTCTTAACAAAGCAACGTTTCTCTCAGCAATTTCTAAAATATGATTTCTAAATTTTATGATGTCTTTCGTTAACGGCAACATAACAGGTGTATTCCATTTTTTTTCTGCCAAGTCTTTTAATGCTAATGAAGCGACTTCGTTATTCCACTGACTCTGTACTAAAAATCGGAACCTTTTTATTTCTTTCAGCCTTTCTTCGTAATTAATGCATTTAAACTCAGGAGATTTTTTAAGTAACAAATGCGTGGTTAGTTCACAAGTCTGTTGCAGAGTAGTGCCCAAATGCAAAGCCAAACTTGGAGCTTTATAATTTTTTTGTCCTTCATCGTATCCGCTGATCGCTTTAGCGCATAAAGTAACAGCATCGAATAGGGTAGGATCGAGCAATTGAAAAAACGAGAATTTGGGTTCTCCGATTCTCCGGCGCATTGCAATTAGTAATCTGGAACATTCTCTCATTTTATTAGAGCACGCGAGCGAAATCTGAGCACGTTTATGTTTTTTTAAATAAAATTCACCAAAATGTCGAATTAATGGGTCTTTTCTTGCTAAAAATCCAATTTCATCCGATGCCATTCTACTGAACACCTCCTTCTTTACTCTCAAGGTTGCTGTTAAGTTTGCATGTTCACTAGCACATGCCACTAATGTTTGGGAAGCCGCCTGATGGCGTATGTTTCGACCAGTTTGATTGATTGGATGCACAATGCACTTCTTGTAATGTCTTCTTAAATATTTCTCAGCAATTATGCGCTTGCAATGAGCACACGGTAATTTATCTGGCTGAAATTCTTCGCTCTGCACAAATTTTTCGAAGCTTACTTCATATCGAAGTAAAGCCAAAATATTTCTTCTCATCTGTTTACCTTCTTTTGTATTTTTCGGAAACTTTAAATAATCTTTAACCTCTTTTTCTTCCAAGTGGTGCCTACACAAATGTCGCTCAAAATTCGTACCACTAATTCGACAAAATTTGCATACAGTTCTTTTCTTCTTTTGTTTTTCTTTTACAGCTTCTATAAATCGAGAAATTGAATTTTGAGGTGGAACTTCCGCCGATTGTATTTGGCAGCGTGGCGGTTCTGGATCTAGTAATTGATTAATTTTTACAGTACCATCAGCTGCGTTTTCTTGTAATGCCGTATCGGTTGGAACATCTACTTCTGACTCCATGTACATAGCATAAATAGGTTCGATATATGGGATTATTGAAGACCTACTTGATGACTCAACATTTGAACAATTACTTTCATGCATTGGCTGCTTTTCAGAAAAATCACGATACAACTCAGGCAGCACTGTACTTTTAAGTGTGTCTTCGTGCGATCCAAGAGGTTGTATCTTGTCTTGTATTATTTCTTTTGCATTTTCTTTTCGCTTTTCCGTTGAGCAAAAATCTTCGGTAAGTATCCAATTCAGTGTTCTTTCGTTTTTGTTCTTTTCTGGTCGATACGTCGGATCTAAATCTGTTATATCGCTCCATGGTTCCGATGCTTCACAATAAGAAGAGTCTATAAATAAATTAAATGGACAAATAGAAATGATTAAGTAAATAAAGTTGACAATTACTTTTTCAGATTAGTTTAATATACCGCAGATTACCATTCATAACACTTATAAAACAAGTCGAGCTACTGCTAATATACGTACCCTCATTTTCTGAGATATCGTCGGTATTAGGCTTAGTACCAGAGTCTTTGAGTGCCAACTCCAATATTTTCTTCCCTCTTGAATATAAAAAAAAAATTAAGAAAATTTTTATTCAAGAAGTATTTCGTAGTTCGTTTTTAGTGATAGCATTTTTAAAGATAGCTATATACAAGGTTATTCAAATTCGTCTCGCAGCATTGGAGTCTTGCTTATTACCCTAAATCCTTAATAAGAATTTTCCTAATTTGCATTTTTCTGAGTGAAAATACGAAATACTGAAGTGTGGCACATCGTTCTATTCAAAATAAAAATGAAATCAAATAAAAGTACAACAAAACAACATCACTATTTAAGAAAGTAAACCTGATGATAGTTCCAAAAAACGAAATGTTATATGAAAAATCTGATTAAATAGCGATATTCAAGAGAAACTGACAGAAGTATTTTCAGATTTTTAATTGTAATTAATAGGGAAGATAGAAACAAAAAAAACGAAATCAGTTTTTCTCACTCTATTGCCATAACTCGGAAACTTGAGCAAATAATACAAATTTCTTTTCAGATGATTAATCAGCATTCAACTATTCAACTTTGCCCCTTATAGTAAGCAAGATCCCAATGGTAACAATTTTCTATATATAAAAATTAGAGAAATCGTAAAATCGAAAAATATGCAGGGTGTTTCATAACGAGTGTAAAAAATGAGCGAAACACTTCGCCTGGACTTTCCTATACATTTAAATACATTGTTTTATATTTTCCAACACTTTCGATATACACCTGTCCAGACACGACTAGTTAAAGTAAATAGTTCTTATAAGTTGTAACATCTTGAAGCGGTTGAAGAAAGACCGACCGCTGCGCTCGCTGCAAGCATAAGGTTGGGTAAAATATTCGGACTGAATCAACGGAAGCGCGGAAATTGATATTTGAAAGTATATTAATAACTCGAGAAGTAGTATTTTTAGCAAGAAATTTCTCTTATTAATTTGTATTTAAAAACCTTTCTGATTTTAAAGCCAAAATGCCACGTTTCCATTTAAAAAAAGTTATTTTTCACCGTGGCCGCCATATTAAAATTGGAAACTCAAGTTTTTTTCTTAAATACAATCGAGAAGAATTTGCCCTACAACTTTACTCTGGAGTTTGCGAGTCTATCTATTAAAATAAAAAAGTTAGCCTACACTGAACATTAAACGACTAGTACAAGAATACAACTGCTGTAGAAAGTATGTGAAATTCTTCTAAGGACAAAAAGATTATTACGGGGCAAAAAATTCGATGTTTTGATTTTTTGTAAAAAGATTCTCCTAGAGCAAACAAAAGAAGAAATCAATTTTTTAATTTTGTAGCGAAAATTTTGGGTGGGAGGGGGAACAGTAGCCCCCCTAAATATTAAAGCATCAAAAAAATATTATGATATTCGGATTTTGCTATCAATGATGAGCTATATTGCTTTAACAGAAATATTTTATTGCTCCCCGTTAAATAAATAAAAGGGTACCAATTTTCAATTTTCGAAAATTCATAGAGGGTGTCACAGTGGAATTATAGCAATGCGCAAAAAAACAAATTGTAGAAGATTCCCAGCTCTATCAGCTTAAACAGTTTAAACAAAAACGTGTGGCAGTTTTTGAGAAATTTTTTTTTGAAAAATTCCAAAACTTTATAGTGATGTCATTGCGATCGTTTTTATATTTTGAAAATTAATTATATTTCATAGTATAGTTCCCTTGAAGGGCTACCAATCAAGATGTAGTTGATTCCAATCAGATAACTGGTTTTTGAGTAAATCGGCGTTAAAGTCGAAATGTTCAAAAATTCGTAGCGGCCGCCATTTTAAAGCTAGAGAGTTCGGTAAAAAATCGTTTGATTTGTCCTAAAGCCTTCTTTAATCTCCACTATTAAAATTTCCAAAATTCAGTTTCTGAAAAAAATGCTACCAAAAAAACATGTCTAACTTCCGCTTCCGGTTTCGGTTTTTTAAAAGCTTATTTTGTCGGTGAATTTTTGATATACCCCCTCATTCCAAAGCACATCAAAATCGGTCCAGCCGTTCCGGAGATATGGAGCGTAACACATCCACCCACCCACAGACAGACAGTTTTTAAAAATCACTTTTTTGGGGTCCATGGACCTCCCCCCGACTATTTCCGTTAAAATCTCAACTTTGAAATTTTGCATGAAATCAATACTTCCCTATACTGAAAGTATAGGAAAGTAAAAACATTGCCAATTTGTTGGGGAAGAAATTTTGAATAAAAAAGGTCGTGTCTTCCCCGTTGCGCCGCCACTGGTTAATAGATTTGATTGGAATGTACAGAATCGTAGATCTATAATGGTGAAGAAATGTTTTAAAATCCCAAAAGATTATTTATAATTACGGCGGAGATATGATAGAAAAGGTAGTTTCTTCGGGTCACGTTTCGGAGGCTGTAAACGAAGCAATTTCAGACGAATCTTTCTATGAACATGTTTGCTCAAAAAGACCTTCCCAATTAATTGATAAAGTTTTTTACACTCGTTATGAAACACCCTGTATATGGAGTCCTAGGTTAACAAGTTAAAAGTTAAAACAACGACTTCCAATCTAATCGCAAATTTACCCTTACAACCTGTCGTTATACACCTGAAATATAGTCTAAATTTAACAAGCTTTACGCATTTCTGCCCTATCATTCCTTTTACGAAGTATTTATCATAAAATGTCAAAAAATACACATACATATTTGTACGTAGTTTAATGAATTTATAATTAGTGTAAACGTTACACGCGTTCCGGGGATTCCCTCATTTCTTGATTTTATTCAAAATTTCCCATAACACATTTAATAAAAAATAATTTTTAGCATTATTTAAAACAGCTAGTTTTAAGAAAGTACTTAGTATTTCGAGCGATTCCACTAAAGGGATAAAAAATATTCAGCATTTTCTTGCTTGGCCGAGGAAACCTGACACCGCCGGTAACGACGGGTTACCAATACCTTCATTTTTATATAAAGTAAAACTATTTAATACTTACCGTGAGCGAGTAATCCGCTTCATAATCACAATAATTTAATTAACTTGCTATAAAACAAACGCAAACCGCACCTTCTGCACACTGCCTGCTTATTTCAATATCTAGTGGCCAAACTTGGTCGTAGCAAAAAAGTACTGATTGGTGATTAATTCATAACTTCATCTATTGATATATTCGGCAACGTCGTTGGAGGCAAACTCCACCGCTGTATTTGCAATTTTTATATACACTGAAGCGCAGACGTACTGTTTATGTAAGGAGTTCGAAACGTACTATACATACGTTTGAATTTTATATATAAAACACTTCAAATTTCATTACCCCTCTCTATTTGCCTTTACTAAGTGAAATATAGGGGTTCTAAAAATGTAAAATATACTCGTCTAATTTCATTTTTCCTGGTGGAGATGTGGACGTCCGAAGAATGTGTGGAGGCAAACAGGATATAAATGCATATATATATATATATATATATATATATATATATATATATATATATATATATATATATATATATATATATATATATATATATATATATATATATATATATATATATATATATATATATATATATATATATATATATATATATATATATATATATATATATATATATATATATATATATATATATATATATATATATATATATATTATATATATATATATATATATATATATATATATATATATATATATATATATATATATATATATATATATATATATATATATATATATATAT
>CATVIB010000367.1:0-55957 GCA_958336395.1 Ctenicera cuprea
ATTACAATTACAATTACAATTACAATTACAATTACAATTACAATTACAATTACAATTACAATTACAATTACAATTACAATTACAATTACAATTACAATTACAATTACAATTACAATTACAATTACAATTACAATTACAATTACAATTACAATTACAATTACAGTTACAATTACAATTACAATTACAATTACAATTACAATTACAATTACAATTACAATTACAATTACAATTACAATTACAATTACAATTACAATTACAATTACAATTACAATTACAATTACAATTACAATTGCAATTGCAATTACAATTACAATTACAATTGCAATTGCAATTACAATTACAATTACAATTACAATTACAATTACAATTACAATTACAATTACAATTACAATTACAATTACAATTACAATTACAATTACAATTACAATTACAATTACAATTACAATTACAATTACAATTACATTTACAATTACAATTACAATTACAATTACAATTACAATTTCAATTGCAATTGCAATTACAATTACAATTACAATTACAATTACAATTACAATTACAATTACATTACAATTACAATTACAATTACAATTACAATTACAATTACAATTACAATTACAATTACAATTACAATTACAATTACAATTACATTTACAATTACAATTACAATTACAATTACAATTACAATTACAATTACAATTACAATTACAATTACAATTACAATTACAATTACAATTACAATTACAACAATTACAATTACAATTACAATTACAATTACATTACAATTACAATTACCATTACAATTACAATTACAATTACAATTACAATTACAATTACAATTACCATTACCATTACAATTACAATTGCAATTACAATTACAATTACAATTACAATTACAATTACAATTACAATTACAATTTCAATTACAATTACAATTACAATTACAGTTACAATTACAATTACAATTACAATTACAATTACAATTACAATTACAATTACAATTACAATTACAATTACAATTACAATTACAATTACAATTACAATTACAATTACAATTACAATTACAATTACAATTACAATTACAATTACAATTACAATTACAATTACAATTACAATTACAATTACAATTACAATTACAATTACAATTACAATTACAATTACAATTACAATTACAATTACAATTACAATTACAATTACAATTACAATTACAATTACAATTACAATACAATTACAATTACAATTACAATTACAATTACAATTACAATTACAATTACAATTACAATTACAATTACAATTACAATTACAATTACAATACAATTACAAATACAATTACAATAACAATAACAATAACAATTACAATTACAATTACAATTACAATTACAATTACAATTACAACTGCAATTACAATTACAATTACATTTACAATTACAATTACAATTACAATTATAATTACAATTACAATTACAATTACAATTACAATTACAATTACAATTACAATTACAATTACAATTACAATTACAATTACAATTACAATTACAATTACAATTACAATTACAATTACAATTACAATTACAATTACAATTACAATTACAATTACAATTACAATTACAATTACAATTACAATTACAATTACAATTACAATTACAATTACAATTACAATTACAATTACAATTACAATTACAATTACAATTACAATTGCAATTGCAATTGCAATTACAATTACAATTACAATTACAATTACAATTACAATTACAATTACAATTACAATTACAATTACAATTACAATTACAATTACAATTACAATTACAATTACAATTACAATTACAATTACAATTACAATTACAATTACAATTACAATTACAATTACAATTACAATTACAGTTACAATTACAATTACAATTACAATTACAATTACAATTACAATTATAACTACAATTACAATTACAATTACAATTACAATTACAATTACAATTACAATTACAATTACAATTACAATTACAATTACAATTACAATTACATTACAATTACAATTACAATTACAATTACAATTACAATTACAATTACAATTACATTTACAATTACAATTACAATTACAATTACAATTACAATTACAATTACAATTACAATTACATTACAATTACAATTACAATTACAATTACAATTACAATTACAGTTACAATTACAATTACAATTACAATTACAATTACAATTACAATTACAATTACAATTACAATTACAATTACAATTACAATTACAATTACAATTACAATTACAATTACAATTACAATTACAATTACAATTACAATTACAATTACAATTACAATTACAATTACAATTACAATTACAATTACAATTACAATTACAATTACAATTACAATTACAATTACAATTACAATTGACAATTACAATTACAATTAAAATTACAAATACAATTACAATTACAATTACAATTACAATTACAATTACAGTTACAATTACAATTACAATTTAAATTACAATTACAATTACAATTACAATTATAACTACAATTACAATTACAATTACAATTACAATTACAATTACAATTACAATTACAATTACAATTACAATTACCATTACAATTACAATTACAATTACAATTACAATTACAATTACCATTACAATTACAATTACAATTACAATTACAATTACAATTACAATTACAATTACAATTACAATTACAATTACATTACAATTACAATTACAATTACAATTACAATTACAATTACAATTACAATTACAATTACAATTACAATTACAATTACAATTACAATTACAATTACAATTACAATTACAATTACAATTACAATTACAATTACAATTACAAATTACAATTACAATTACAATTAGAATTACAATTACAATTACAATTACAATTACAATAACAATTACAATTACAATACAATTACAATTACAATTACAATTACAATTAAATTACAATACAATTACAATTACAATTACAATTACAATTACAATTACAATTACAATTACAATTACAATTACAATTACAATTACAATTACAATTACAATTACAATTACAATACAATTACAATTACAATTACAATTACAATTACAATTACAATTACAATTACAATTACAATTACAATTACAATTACAATTACAATTACAATTACAATTAAATACAATTACAATTACAATTACAATTACAATTACAATTACAATTACAATTACAATTACAATTACAATTACAATTACAATTACAATTACAATTACAATTACAATTACAATTACAATTACAATTACAATTACAATTACAATTACAATTACAATTACAATTACAATTACAATAACAATTACAATTACAATTAAAATTACAATTACAATTACAATTACAATTAGCAATTACAATTACAATTACAATTACAATTACAATTACAATTACAATTACAATTACAATTACAATTACAATTACAATTACAATTACAATTACGATTACAGTTACAATTACAATTACATTTACAATTACAATTACAATTACAATTACAATTACAATTACAATTACAATTACAATTACAATTACAATTACAATTACAATTACAATTACAATTACAATTGCAATTACAATTACAATTACAATTGACAATTACAATTACAATTACAATTACAATTACAATTACAATTACAATTGCAATTACAATTACGATTACAATTACAATTACAATTACAATTACAATTACAATTACAATTACAATTACAATTACAATTAAAATTACAATTACTATTACAATTGCAATTACTATTACAATTACAATTACAAATACGATTACGATTACGATTACAATTACAATTACAATTACAATTACAATTACAATTACAATTACAATTACAATTACAATTACAATTACAATTACAATTACAATTACATTTACAATTACAATTACGATTACAATTACAATTACAATTATTACATTTACAATTACAATTACAATTACAATTACAATTACATTACAATTACAATTACAATTACAATTACAATTACAATTACAATTACAATTACAATTACAATTACAATTACAATTACAATTACAATTACAATTACAATTACAATTACAATTACAATTACAATTACAATTACAATTACAATTACAATTACAATTACATTACAATTACAAATTACAATTACAATTACAATTACAATTACAATTACAATTACAATTACAATTACAATTACAATTACAATTACAATTACAATTACAATTACAATTACAATTACAATTACAATTAAATTACAATTACAATTACAATTACAATTACAATTACAATTACAATTACAATTACAATTACAATTACAATTACAATTACAATTACAATTACAACTACAATTACAATTACAATTACATTACAATTACAATTACAATTACAATTACAATTACAATTACAATTACAATTACAATTACAATTACAATTACAATTACAATTACAATTACAATTACAATTACAATTACAATTACAATTACAATTACAATTACAATTACAATTACAATTACAATTACAATTACAATTACAATTACAATTACAATTACAATTACAATTACAATTACAATTACAATTACAATTACAATTACAATTACAATTACAATTACAATTACAATTACAATTACAATTACAATTACAATTACAATTACAATTACAATTACAATTACAATTACAATTACAATTACAATTACAATTACAATTACAATTTCAATTACAATTACTATTACAATTACAATTACAATTGCAATTACAATTATAACTACTATTACAATTAGAATTACAATTACAATTACAATTAAAATTACAATTACAATTACAATTACAATCACAATTACAATTACAATTACAATTACAATTACAATTACAATTACAATTACAATTACAATTACAATTACAAATACAATTACAATTACAATTACAATTACAATTACAATTACAATTACAATTACAATTACAATTACAATTACAATTACAATTACAATTACAATTACAATTACAATTACAATAACAATTAGAATTACAATTACAATTAAAATTACAAATACAATTACAATTACAATTACAATTACAATTACAATTACAATTACAATTACAATTACAATTACAATTACAATTACAATTACAATTACAATTACAATTACAATTACAATTACAATTACAATTACAATTACAATTACAATTACAATTACAATGACAATTACAATTACAATTACAATTACAATTACAATTACAATTACAATTACAATTACAATTACAATTACAATTACAATTACAATTACAATTACAATTACAATAACAATTAGAATTACAATTACAATTACAATTACAAATACAATTACAATTACAATTACAATTACAATTACAATTACAATTACAATTACAATTACAATTACAATTACAACTACAATTACAATTACAATTACAATTACAATTACAATTACAATTACAATTACAATTACAATTACAATTACAATTACAATTACAATTACAATTACAATTACAATTACTATTAAAATTACAATTACAATTACAATTACAATTACAATTACAATTACAATTACAATTACAATTACAATTACAATTACAATTACAATTACAACTACAATTACAATTACAATTACAATTACAATTACAATTACAATTACAATTAAAATTACAATTACAATTACAATTACAATTACAATTACAATTACAATTACAATTACAATTACAATTACAATTACAATTACAATTACAATTACAATTACAATTACAATTACAATTACAATTACAATTACAATTACAATTACAATTACAATTACAATTACAATTACAATTACAATTACAATTACAATTACAATTACAATTACAATTACAATTACAATTACAATTACAATTACAATTACAATTACAATTACAATTACAATTACAACTACAATTACAATTACAATTACAATTACAATTACAGTTACAATTACAATTACAATTACAATTACAATTACAATTACAATTACAATTACAGTTACAATCCATTACAATTACAATTACAGTTACAATTACAATTACAAATACAATTACAATTACAATTACAATTACAATTACAATTACAATTACAATTACAATTACAATTACAATTACAATTACAATTACAATTACAATTACAATTACAATTACAATTACAATTACAATTACAATTACAATTACAATTACAATTACAATTACAATTACAATTACAATTACAATTACAATTACAATTACAATTACAATTACAATTACAATTACAATTACAATTACAATTACAATTACAATTACAAGTACAATTACAATTACAATTACAATTACAATTACAATTACAATTACAATTACAATTACAATTACAATTACAATTACAATTACAATTACAATTACAATTACAATTACAATTACAATTACAATTACTATTACAATTACAATTACAATTACAATTACAATTACAATTACAATTTCAATTACAAGTACAATTACTATTACAATTACAATTACAAATACAATTACAATTACAATTACAATTACAATTACAATTACAATTACAATTACAATTACAATTACAGTTACAATAACAATTACAATTACAATTACAATTACAATTACAATTACAATTACAATTACAATTACAATTACAATTACATTACAATTACAATTAAAATTACAATTACAATTACAATTACAATTACAATTACAATTACAATTACAATTACAATTACAATTACAATTACAGTTACAATTACAATTACAATTACAATTACAATTACAATTACAATTACAATTATAACTACAATTACAATTACAATTACAATTACAATTACGATTACAATTACAATTACAAATACAAATACAATTACAATTACAATTACAATTACAATTACAATTACAATTACAATTACAAGTACAATTACAATTACAATTACAATTACAAATACAATTACAATTGCAATTACAGTTACAATTACAATTACAATTACAATTACAATTACAATTATAATTACAATTACAATTACAATTAAAATTACAAATACAATTACAATTACAATTACAATTACAATTACAATTACAATTACAGTTACAATTACAATTACAATTACAATTACAATTACAATTATAACTACAATTACAATTACAATTACAATTACAATTACAATTACAATTACAATTACAATTACAATTACAATTACAATTACCATTACAATTACAATTACAATTACAATTACAATTACCATTACAATTACAATTACAATTACAATTACAATTACAATTACAATTACAATTACAATTACAATTACAATTACAATTACAATTACAATTACAATTACAATTACAATTACAATTACAATTACAATTACAATTACAATTACAATTACAATTACAATTACAATTACAATTACAATTACAATTACAATTACAATTAAAATTACAATTACAATTACAATTAGAATTACAATTATAATTAAAAATACAATTACAATTACAATTGCAATTACAATTACAATTACAATTACAATTACAATTACAATTATAATTACAATTACAATTACAATTACAATTACAATTACAATTACAATTACAATTACAATTACAATTACAATTACAATTACAATTACAATTACAATTACAATTACAATTACAATTACAATTACAATTACAATTACAATTACAATTACAATTACAATTACAATTACAATTACAATTAAAAATACAATTACAATTACAATTACAATTACAATTACAATTACAATTACAATTACAATTACAATTACAATTACAATTACAATTACAATTACAATTACAATTACAATTACAATTACAATTACAATTACAATTACAATTACAATTACAATTACAATTACAATTACAATTACAATTACAATTACAATTACAATTACAATTACAATTACAATTACAATTACAATTACAATTACAATTACAGTTACAATTACAATTACAATTACAATTACAATTACAATTACAATTACAATTACAATTACAATTACAGTTACAATTACCATTACAATTACAATTACAGTTACAATTACAATTACAAATACAATTACAATTACAATTACAATTACAATTACAATTACAATTACAATTACAATTACAATTACAATTACAATTACAATTACAATTACAATTACAATTACAATTACAATTACAATTACAATTACAATTACAATTACAATTACAATTACAATTACAATTACAATTACAATTACAATTACAATTACAATTACAATTACAATTACAATTACAAGTACAATTACAATTACAATTACAATTACAATTACAATTACAATTACAATTACAATTACAATTACAATTACAATTACAATTACAATTAGAATTACAATTACAATTACAATTACAATTACAATTACAATTTCAATTACAAGTACAATTACTATTACAATTACAATTACAAATACAATTACAATTACAATTACAATTACAATTACAATTACAATTACAATTACAATTACAGTTACAATTACAATTACAATTACAATTACAATTACAATTACAATTACAATTACAATTACAATTACAATTACAATTACAATTACATTACAATTACAATTACAATTACAATTACAATTACAATTACAATTACAATTACAATTACAATTGCAATTACAATTACAATTACAATTACAGTTACAATTACAATTACAATTACAATTACAATTACAATTACAATTACAATTATAACTACAATTACAATTACAATTACAATTACAATTACAATTACGATTACAATTACAATTACAAATACAAATACAATTACAATTACAATTACAATTACAATTACAATTACAATTACAATTACAATTACAAGTACAATTACAATTACAATTACAATTACAAACACAATTACAATTGCAATTACAGTTACAATTACAATTACAATTACAATTACAATTACAATTACAATTACAATTACAATTACAATTAAAATTACAAATACAATTACAATTACAATTACAATTACAATTACAATTACAATTACAGTTACAATTACAATTACAATTACAATAACAATTACAATTACAATTATAACTACAATTACAATTACAATTACAATTACAATTACAATTACAATTACAATTACAATTACAATTACAATTACAATTACCATTACAATTACAATTACAATTACAATTACAATTACCATTACAATTACAATTACAATTACAATTACAATTACAATTACAATTACAATTACAATTACAATTACAATTACAATTACAATTACAATTACAATTACAATTACAATTACAATTACAATTACAATTACAATTACAATTACAATTACAATTACAATTACAATTACAATTACAATTACAATTACAATTACAATTACAATTACAATTACAATTACAATTACAATTAAAATTACAATTACAATTACAATTAGAATTACAATTATAATTAAAAATAGAATTACAATTACAATTGCAATTACAATTACAATTACAATTACAATTGCAATTACAATTACAATTACAATTACAGTTACAATTACAATTACAATTACAATTACAATTACAATTACAATTACAATTATAACTACAATTACAATTACAATTACAATTACAATTACAATTACGATTACAATTACAATTACAAATACAAATACAATTACAATTACAATTACAATTACAATTACAATTACAATTACAATTACAAGTACAATTACAATTACAATTACAATTACAAACACAATTACAATTGCAATTACAGTTACAATTACAATTACAATTACAATTACAATTACAATTACAATTACAATTACAATTACAATTAAAATTACAAATACAATTACAATTACAATTACAATTACAATTACAATTACAATTACAGTTACAATTACAATTACAATTACAATTACAATTACAATTACAATTATAACTACAATTACAATTACAATTACAATTACAATTACAATTACAATTACAATTACAATTACAATTACAATTACAATTACAATTACCATTACAATTACAATTACAATTACAATTACAATTACCATTACAATTACAATTACAATTACAATTACAATTACAATTACAATTACAATTACAATTACAATTACAATTACAATTACAATTACAATTACAATTACAATTACAATTACAATTACAATTACAATTACAATTACAATTACAATTACAATTACAATTACAATTACAATTACAATTACAATTACAATTACAATTACAATTACAATTACAATTAAAATTACAATTACAATTACAATTAGAATTACAATTATAATTAAAAATACAATTACAATTACAATTGCAATTACAATTACAATTACAATTACAATTACAATTACAATTACAATTACAATTACAATTACAATTACAATTACAATTACAATTACAATTACAATTACAATTACAATTACAATTACAATTACAATTACAATTACAATTACAATTACAATTACAATTACAATTACAATTACAATTACAATTACAATTACAATTACAATTACAATTACAATTACAATTACAATTACAATTACAATTAAAAATACAATTACAATTACAATTACAATTACAATTACAATTACAATTACAATTACAATTACAATTACAATTACAATTACAATTACAATTACAATTACAATTACAATTACAATTACAATTACAATTACAATTACAATTACAATTACAATTACAATTACAATTACAATTACAATTACAATTACAATTACAATTACAATTACAATTACAATTACAATTACAATTACAATTACAATTACAATTACAATTACAATTTAAAATACAATTACAATTACAATTACAATTACAATTACAATTACAATTACAATTACAATTACAATTACAATTACAATTACAATTACAATTACAATTACAATTACAATTACAATTACAATTACAATTACAATTACAATTACAATTACAATTACAATTACAATTACAATTACAATTACAATTACAATTACAATTACAATTACAATTACAATTACAATTACAATTACAATTACAATTACAATTACAATTACAATTACAATTACAATAACAATTACAATTACAATTACGATTACGATTACAGTTACAATTACAATTACAATTACAATTACAATTACAATTACAATTACAATTACAATTACAATTACAATTACAATTACAATTACAATTACAATTACCATTACCATTACAATTACAATTACAATTGCAATTACAATTACAATTACAATTACAATTACAATTACAATTACAATTACAATTACAATTACAATTACAATTACAATTACAATTGCAATTACAATTACAATTACAATTACAATTACAATTACAATTACAATTACAATTACAATTACAATTACGATTACGATTACAATTACAAAATTACAATTACAATTACAATTACAATTACAATTACAATTAAAATTACAATTACTATTACAATTGCAATTACTATTACAATTACAATTACAAATACGATTACGATTACGATTACAATTACAATTACAATTACAATTACAATTACAATTACAATTACAATTACAATTACAATTACAATTACAATTACAATTACAATTACAATTACAATTACAATTACAATTACAATTACAATTACATTTACAATTACAATTACAATTACAATTACAATTACAATTACAATTACAATTACAATTACAATTACAATTACAATTACAATTACAATTACAATTACAATTACAATTACAATTACAATTACAATTACAATTACAATTACAATTACAATTACAATTACAATTACAATTACAATTACAATTACAATTACAATTACAATACAATTACAATTACAATTACAATTACAATTACAATTACAATTACAATTACAATTACAATTACAATTACAATTACAATTACAATTACAATTACAATTACAATTACAATTACAATTACAATTACAATTACAATTACAATTACAATTACAATTACAATTACAATTACAATTACAATTACAATTACAATTACAATTACAATTACAATTACAATTACAACTACAATTACATTTACAATTACAATTACAATTACAATTACAATTACAATTACAATTACAATTACAATTACAATTACAACTACAATTACAATTACAATTACATTTACAATTACAATTACAATTACAATTACAATTACAATTACAATTACAATTACAATTACAATTACAATTACAATTACAATTACAATTACAATTACAATTACAATTACAATTACAATTACAATTACAATTACAATTACAATTACAATTACAATTACAATTACAATTACAATTACAATTACAATTACAATTACAATTACAATTACAATTACAATTACAATTACAATTACAATTACAATTACAATTACAATTACAATTACAATTACAATTACAATTACAATTACAATTACAATTACAATTACAATTACAATTACAATTACAATTACAATTACAATTACTATTACAATTACAATTACAATTGCAATTACAATTATAACTACTATTACAATTAGAATTACAATTACAATTACAATTAAAATTACAATTACAATTACAATTACAATCACAATTGCAATTACAATTACAACTACAATTACAATTACAATTACAATTACAATTACAATTACAATTACAATTACAAATACAATTACAATTACAATTACAATTACAATTACAATTACAATTACAATTACAATTACAATTACAATTACAATTACATATACAATTACAATAACAATTAGAATTACAATTACAATTACAATTACAAATACAATTACAATTACAATTACAATTACAATTACAATTACAATTACAATTACAATTACAATTACAATTACAATTACAATTACAATTACAATTACAATTACAATTACAATTACAATTACAATTACAATTACAATTACAATGACAATTACAATTACAATTACAATTACAAATACAATTACAATTACAATTACAATTACAATTACAATTACAATTACAATTACAATTACAATTACAATTACAATTACAATAACAATTAGAATTACAATTACAATTACAATTACAATTACAAATACAATTACAATTACAATTACAATTACAATTACAATTACAATTACAATTACAATTACAATTACAATTACAACTACAATTACAATTACAATTACAATTACAATTACAATTACAATTACAATTACAATTACAATTACAATTACAATTACAATTACAATTACTATTAAAATTACAATTACAATTACAATTACAATTACAATTACAATTACAATTACAATTACAATTACAATTACAATTACAATTACAACTACAATTACAATTACAATTACAATTACAATTACAATTACAATTACAATTAAAATTACAATTACAATTACAATTACAATTACAATTACAATTACAATTACAATTACAATTACAATTACAATTACAATTACAATTACAATTACAATTACAATTACAATTACAATTACAATTACAATTACAATTACAATTACAATTACAATTACAATTACAATTACAATTACAATTACAATTACAATTACAATTACAATTACAATTACAATAACAAATACAATTACAATTACAATTACAATTACAATTACAATTACAATTACAATTACAATTACAATTACAATTACAAGTACAATTACAATTACAATTACAATTACAATTACAATTACAATTACAGTTACAATTACAATTACAATTACAATTACAATTACAATTACAATTACAATTACAATTACAATTACAATTACAATTACAGTTACAATTACCATTACAATTACAATTACAGTTACAATTACAATTACAAATACAATTACAATTACAATTACAATTACAATTACAATTACAATTACAATTACAATTACAATTACAATTACAATTACAATTACAATTACAATTACAATTACAATTACAATTACAATTACAATTACAATTACAATTACAATTACAATTACAATTACAATTACAATTACAATTACAAGTACAATTACAATTACAATTACAATTACAATTACAATTACAATTACAAGTACAATTACAATTACAATTACAATTACAAATACAATTACAATTACAATTACAGTTACAATTACAATTACAATTACAATTACAATTACAATTACAATTACAATTACAATTACAATTACAATTACAATTACAATTTCAATTACAAGTACAATTACTATTACAATTACAATTACAAATACAATTACAATTACAATTACAATTACAATTACAATTACAATTACAATTACAATTACAATTACAGTTACAATTACAATTACAATTACAATTACAATTACAATTACAATTACAATTACAATTACAATTACAATTACAATTACAATTACAATTACATTACAATTACAATTACAATTACAATTACAATTACAATTACAATTACAATTACAATTACAATTACAATTACAATTACAATTACAATTACAATTACAGTTACAATTACAATTACAATTACAATTACTATTACAATTACAATTATAACTACAATTACAATTACAATTACAATTACAATTACAATTACGATTACAATTACAATTACAAATACAAATACAATTACAATTACAATTACAATTACAATTACAATTACAATTACAATTACAAGTACAATTACAATTACAATTACAATTACAAATACAATTACAATTACAATTACAGTTACAATTACAATTACAATTACAATTACAATTACAATTACAATTACAATTACAATTACAATTACAATTACAATTACAATTTCAATTAGAATTACAATTACAATTACAAATACAATTACAATTACAATTACAATTACAATTACAATTACAATTACAATTACAATTACAATTACAATTACAATTACAATTACAATTACAATTACAATTACAATTACAATTACAATTACAATTACAATTACAATTACAATTACAATTACAATTACAATTACAATTACAATTACAATTACAATTACAATTACAATTACAATTACAATTACAATTACAATTACAATTACAATTACAATTACAATTACAATTACAATTACAATTACATTTACAATTACAATTACAATTACAATTACAATTACAATTACAATTACAATTACATGTACAATTACAATTACAATTACAATTACAATTACAATTACAATTACAATTACAATTACAATTACAATTACAATTACAGTTACAATTACAATTACAATTACAATTACAATTACAATTACAATTACAATTACTATTACAATTACAATTACAATTACAATTACAATTACAATTACAATTACAAATACAATTACAATTACAATTACAATTACAATTACAATTACAATTACAATTACAATTACAATTACAATTACAATTACAATTACAATTACAATTACAATTACAATTACAATTACAATTACAATTACAATTACAATTACAATTACAATTACAATTACAATTACAATTACAATTACAATTACAATTACAATTACAATTACAATTACTATTGCAATTACAATTGCAATTACAATTACAATTACAATTACAATTACAATTACAATTACAATTACAATTACAATTACAAGTACAATTACAATTACAATTACAATTACAATTACAATTACAATTACAATTACAATTACAATTACAATTACAATTACAGTTACAATTACAATTACAATTACAATTACAATTACAATTACAATTACAATTACAATTACAATTACAATTACAAATACGATTACGATTTCAATTACAATTACAATTACAATTACAATTACAATTACAATTACAATTACAATTGTAATTACAATTACAATTACAATTACAATTACAATTACAATTACAATTACAATTACAATTACAATTACAATTACAATTACAATTACAATTACAATTACAATTACAATTACAATTACAATTACAATTACAATTACAATTACAATTACAATTACAATTACAATTACAATTACAATTACAATTAAAATTACAATTACAATTACAATTACAATTACAATTACAATTACAATTACAATTACAATTACAATTACAATTACAATTACAATTACAATTACAATTACAATTACGATTACGATTACGATTACGATTACGATTACGATTACGATTACGATTACGATTACAATTACAATTACAATTACAATTACAATTTCAATTACAATTACATTTACAATTACAATTACAATTACAATTACAATTACAATTACAATTACAATTACAATTACAATTACAATTACAATTACAATTACAATTACAATTACAATTACAATTACAATTACAATTACAATTACAATTACAATTACAATTACAATTACAATTACAATTACAATTACAATTACAATTACAATTACAATTACAATTACAATTACAATTACAATTACAATTACAATTACAATTACAATTACAATTACAATTACAATTACAATTACAATTACAATTGCAATTACAATTATAACTACAATTACAATTAGAATTACAATTACAATTACAATTACAATTACAATTACAATTACAATTACAATTACAATTACAATTACAATTACAATTACAATTACAATTACAATTACAATTACAATTACAATTACAATTACAATTACAATTACAATTACAATTACAAATACAATTACAATTACAATTACAGTTACAATTACAATTACAATTACAATTACAATTACAATTACAATTACAATTACAATTACAATTACAATTACAATTACAATTTCAATTAGAATTACAATTACAATTACAAATACAATTACAATTACAATTACAATTACAATTACAATTACAATTACAATTACAATTACAATTACAATTACAATTACAATTACAATTACAATTACAATTACAATTACAATTACAATTACAATTACAATTACAATTACAATTACAATTACAATTACAATTACAATTACAATTACAATTACAATTACAATTACAATTACAATTACAATTACAATTACAATTACAATTACAATTACAATTACAATTACAATTACAATTACAATTACAATTACAATTACAATTACAATTACAATTACAATTACAATTACAATTACAATTACAATTACAATTACAATTACATGTACACTTACAATTACAATTACAATTACAATTACAATTACAATTACAATTACAATTACAATTACAATTACAGTTACAATTACAATTACAATTACAATTACAATTACAATTACAATTACAATTACTATTACAATTACAATTACAATTACAATTACAATTACAATTACAATTACAAATACAATTACAATTACAATTACAATTACAATTACAATTACAATTACAATTACAATTACAATTACAATTACAATTACAATTACAATTACAATTACAATTACAATTACAATTACAATTACAATTACAATTACAATTACAATTACAATTACAATTACAATTACAATTACAATTACAATTACAATTACAATTACAATTACTATTGCAATTACAATTGCAATTACAATTACAATTACAATTACAATTACAATTACAATTACAATTACAATTACAAGTACAATTACAATTACAATTACAATTACAATTACAATTACAATTACAATTACAATTACAATTACAATTACAATTACAGTTACAATTACAATTACAATTACAATTACAATTACAATTACAATTACAATTACAATTACAATTACAAATACGATTACGATTTCAATTACAATTACAATTACAATTACAATTACAATTACAATTACAATTGTAATTACAATTACAATTACAATTACAATTACAATTACAATTACAATTACAATTACAATTACAATTACAATTACAATTACAATTACAATTACAATTACAATTACAATTACAATTACAATTACAATTACAATTACAATTACAATTACAATTACAATTACAATTACAATTACAATTACAATTACAATTACAATTACAATTACAATTAAAATTACAATTACAATTACAATTACAATTACAATTACAATTACAATTACAATTACAATTACAATTACAATTACAATTACAATTACAATTACAATTACAATTACAATTACAATTACAATTACAATTACAATTACGATTACGATTACGATTACGATTACGATTACGATTACGATTACAATTACAATTACAATTACAATTACAATTACAATTACAATTACAATTACATTTACAATTACAATTACAATTACAATTACAATTACAATTACAATTACAATTACAATTACAATTACAATTACAATTACAATTACAATTACAATTACAATTACAATTACAATTACAATTACAATTACAATTACAATTACAATTACAATTACAATTACAATTACAATTACAATTACAATTACAATTACAATTACAATTACAATTACAATTACAATTACAATTACAATTACAATTACAATTACAATTACAATTACAATTACAATTACAATTACAATTACAATTGCAATTACAATTATAACTACAATTACAATTAGAATTACAATTACAATTACAATTACAATTACAATTACAATTACAATTACAATTACAATTACAATTACAATTACAATTACAATTACAATTACAATTACAATTACAATTACAATTACAATTACAATTACAATTACAATTACAATTACAATTACAATTACAATTACAAATACAATTACAATTACAATTGCAATTACAATTACATTTACAATTACAATTGCAATTACAATTACAATTACAATTACAATTACAATTACAATTACAATTACAATTACATTTACAATTACAATTACAATTACAATTACAATTACAATTACAATTACAATTACAATTACAATTACAATTACAATTACAATTACAATTACAATTACAATTACAATTACAATTACAATTAGAATTACAATTACAATTACAATTACAAATACAATTACAATTACAATTACAATTACAATTACAATTACAATTACAATTACAATTACAATTACAATTACAACTACAATTACAATTACAATTACAATTACAATTACAATTACAATTACAATTACAATTACAATTACAATTACAATTACAATTACAATTACAATTACAATTACAATTACAATTACAATTACAATTACAATTACAATTACAATTACAATTACAATTACAATTACAATTACAATTACAATTACAATTACAATTAAAATTACCATTACAATTACAATTACAATTACAATTACAATTACAATTAGAATTACAATTACAATTACAATTACAATTACAATTACAATTACAATTACAATTACAATTACAATTACAATTACAATTACAATTACAATTACAAATACGATTACGATTTCAATTACAATTACAATTACAATTACAATTACAATTACAATTACAATTACAATTACAATTACAATTACAATTGTAATTACAATTACAATTACAATTACAATTACAATTACAATTACAATTACAATTACAATTACAATTACAATTACAATTACAATTACAATTACAATTACAATTACAATTACAATTACAATTACAATTACAATTACAATTACAATTACAATTACAATTACAATTACAATTACAATTACAATTACAATTACAATTACAATTACAATTACAATTACAATTACAATTACAATTACAATTACAATTACAATTAAAATTACAATTACAATTACAATTACAATTACAATTACAATTACAATTACAATTACAATTACAATTACAATTACGATTACGATTACGATTACGATTACGATTACGATTACGATTACGATTACGATTACGATTACGATTACAATTACAATTACAATTACAATTACAATTACAATTACATTTACAATTACAATTACAATTACAATTACAATTACAATTACAATTACAATTACAATTACAATTACAATTACAATTACAATTACAATTACAATTACAATTACAATTACAATTACAATTACAATTACAATTACAATTACAATTACAATTACAATTACAATTACAATTACAATTACAATTACAATTACAATTACAATTAAAATTACAATTACAATTACAATTACAATTACAATTACAATTACAATTACAATTACAATTACAATTACAATTACAATTACAATTGCAATTACAATTATAACTACAATTACAATTAGAATTAGAATTACAATTACAATTACAATTACAATTACAATTACAATTACAATTACAATTACAATTACAATTACAATTACAAGTACAATTACAATTACAATTACAATTACACTTACAATTACAATTACAAATACAATTACAATTACAATTACAATTACAATTACAATTACATTTACAATTACAATTACAATTACAATTACAATTACAATTACAATTACAATTACAATTACAATTACAATTACAATTACAATTACAATTACAATTACAATTACAATTACAATTACAATTACAATTACAATTACAAATACAATTACAATTACAATTACAATTACAATTACAATTACAATTACAATTACAATTACAATTACAATTACAATTACAATTACAATTACAATTACAATTTCAATTACAATTACAATTACTATTACAATTACAATTACAAATACAATTACAATTACAATTACAATTACAATTACAATTACAATTACAATTACAATTACAATTACAATTACAATTACAGTTACAATTACAATTACAATTACAATTACAATTACAATTACAATTACAATTACAATTACAATTACAATTACAATTACAATTACAATTACAAATACAATTACAATTACAATTACAATTAAAATTACAATTACAATTACAATTACAATTACAATTACAATTACAATTACAATTACAATTACAATTACAATTACAATTACAATTACAATTACAATTACAATTACGATTACGATTACGATTACGATTACGATTACAATTACAATTACAATTACAATTACAATTACAATTAGCATTACAATTACATTTACAATTACAATTACAATTACAATTACAATTACAATTACAATTACAATTACAATTACAATTACAATTACAATTACAATTACAATTACAATTACAATTACAATTACAATTACAATTACAATTACAATTACAATTACAATTACAATTACAATTACAATTACAATTACAATTACAATTACAATTACAATTACAATTACAATTACAATTACAATTACAATTACAATTACAATTACAATTACAGTTACAATTACAATTACAATTACAATTACAATTACAATTACAATTACAATTACAATTACAATTACAATTACAATTACAATTACAATTACAATTACAATTACAAATACAATTACA
Organism: Ctenicera cuprea; assembly: GCA_958336395.1. NCBI lineage: Eukaryota > Metazoa > Arthropoda > Insecta > Coleoptera > Elateridae > Ctenicera > Ctenicera cuprea. Next base: position 21,309 of record CATVIB010000367.1, read on the forward strand.
ATTACAATTACAATTCAAATTACAATTACAATTACAATTACAATTACAATTACAATTACAATTACAATTACAATTACAATTACAATTACAATTACAATTACAATTACAATTACAATTACAATTACAATTACAATTACGATTACGATTACGATTACGATTACGATTACAATTACAATTACAATTACAATTACAATTACAATTACCATTACAATTACATTTACAATTACAATTACAATTACAATTACAATTACAATTACAATTACAATTACAATTACAATTACAATTACAATTACAATTACAATTACAATTACAATTACAATTACAATTACAATTACAATTACAATTACAATTACAGTTACAATTACAATTACAATTACAATTACAATTACAATTACAATTACAATTACAATTACAATTACAATTACAATTACAATTACAATTAAAATTACAATTACAATTACAATTACAATTACAATTACAATTACAATTACAATTACAATTACAATTACAATTGCAATTACAATTATAACTACAATTACAATTAGAATTAGAATTACAATTACAATTACAATTACAATTACAATTACAATTACAATTACAATTACAATTACAATTACAAGTACAATTACAATTACAATTACAATTACAATTACACTTACAATTACAATTACAAATACAATTACAATTACAATTACAATTACAATTACATTTACAATTACAATTACAATTACAATTACAATTACAATTACAATTACAATTACAATTACAATTACAATTACAATTACAATTACAATTACAATTACAATTACAATTACAATTACAATTACAATTACAAATACAATTACAATTACAATTACAATTACAATTACAATTACAATTACAATTACAATTACAATTACAATTACAATTACAATTACAATTACAATTACAATTACAATTACAATTACAATTACAATTACAATTACAATTACAATTACAATTACAATTACAATTACAATTACAATTACAATTACAATTACAATTACAATTACAATTACAATTACAATTACAATTACAATTACAATTACAATTAGAATTACAATTACAATTACAATTACAATTACTATTACAATTACAATTACAATTACAATTACAATTACAATTACAATTACAATTACAATTTCAATTACAATTACAATTACTATTACAATTACAATTACAAATACAATTACAATTACAATTACAATTACAATTACAATTACAATTACAATTACAATTACAATTACAGTTACAATTACAATTACAATTACAATTACAATTACAATTACAATTACAATTACAATTACAATTACAATTACAATTACAATTACAATTACAATTACATTACAATTACAATTACAATTACAATTACAATTACAATTACAATTACAATTACAATTACAATTTCAATTACAATTACAATTACAATTACAATTACAATTACAATTACAATTACAATTACAATTACAATTACAATTACAATTACAATTACAATTACAGTTACAATTACAATTACAATTACAATTACAATTACAATTACAATTACAATTATAACTACAATTACAATTACAATTACAATTACAATTACGATTACAATTACAATTACAAATACAATTACAATTACAATTACAATTACAATTACAAATACAATTACAAATACAATTACAAGTACAATTACAATTACAATTACAAGTACAAATACAATTACAATTACAATTACAGTTACAATTACAATTACAATTACAATTACAATTACAATTACAATTACAATTACAATTACAATTACAATTACAATTACAATTACAATTACAATTACAATTTCAATTAGAATTACAATTACAATTACAATTACAAATACAATTACAATTACAATTACAATTACAATTACAATTACAATTACAATTACAATTACAATTACAATTACAATTACAATTACAATTACAATTACAATTACAATTACAATTACAATTACAATTACAATTACAATTACAATTACAATTACAATTACAATTACAATTACAATTACAATTACAATTACAATTACAATTACAATTACAATTACAATTACAATTACAATTACAACTACAATTACAATTACAATTACAATTACAATTACAATTACAATTACAATTACAATTACAATTACAATTACAATTACAATTACAATTACAATTACAATTACAATTACAATTACAATTACAATTACAATTACAATTACAATTACAATTACAATTACAATTACAATTACAATTACAATTACAATTACAATTACAATTACAATTACAATTACAATTACAATTACAATTACAATTACAATTACAATTACAATTACAATTACAATTACAATTACAATTACAGTTACAATTACAATTACAATTACAATTACAATTACAATTACAAATACAATTACAATTACTATTACAATTACAATTACAATTACAATTACAATTACAATTACAATTACAATTACAATTACAATTACAATTACAATTACAATTACAATTACAATTACAATTACAATTACAATTACAATTACAATTGCAATTACAATTACAATTACAATTACAATTACAATTACAATTACAATTACAATTACAATTACAATTACAATTACAATTACAATTACAATTACAATTACTATTACAATTACAATTACAATTACAATTGCAATTACAATTACAATTACAATTACAATTACAATTACAATTACAATTACAAGTACAATGACAATTACAATTACAATTACAATTACAATTACAATTACAATTACAATTACAATTACAATTACAATTACAATTACAATTACAATTACAATTACAATTACAATTACAATTACAATTACAATTACAATTACAATTACAATTACAATTACAATTACAATTACAATTACAATTACAATTACAATTACAATTACAAATACGATTACGATTTCAATTACAATTACAATTACAATTACAATTACAATTACAATTGTAATTACAATTACAATTACAATTACAATTACAATTACAATTACAATTACAATTACAATTACTATTACAATTACAATTACAATTATAATTACAATTACAATTACAATTACAATTACAATTACAATTACAATTACAATTACAATTACAATTACAATTACAATTACAATTACAATTACAGTTACAATTACAATTACAATTACAATTACAATTACAATTACAATTACAATTATAACTACAATTACAATTACAATTACAATTACAATTACGATTACAATTACAATTACAAATACAATTACAATTACAATTACAATTACAATTACAAATACAATTACAAATACAATTACAAGTACAATTACAATTACAATTACAATTACAAATACAATTACAATTACAATTACAGTTACAATTACAATTACAATTACAATTACAATTACAATTACAATTACAATTACAATTACAATTACAATTACAATTACAATTACAATTACAATTACAATTACAATTTCAATTAGAATTACAATTACAATTACAATTACAAATACAATTACAATTACAATTACAATTACAATTACAATTACAATTACAATTACAATTACAATTACAATTACAATTACAATTACAATTACAATTACAATTACAATTACAATTACAATTACAATTACAATTACAATTACAATTACAATTACAATTACAATTACAATTACAATTACAATTACAATTACAATTACAATTACAATTACAATTACAATTACAATTACAATTACAACTACAATTACAATTACAATTACAATTACAATTACAATTACAATTACAATTACAATTACAATTACAATTACAATTACAATTACAATTACAATTACAATTACAATTACAATTACAATTACAATTACAATTACAATTACAATTACAATTACAATTACAATTACAATTACAATTACAATTACAATTACAATTACAATTACAATTACAATTACAATTACAATTACAATTACAATTACAATTACAATTACAATTACAATTACAATTACAATTACAATTACAGTTACAATTACAATTACAATTACAATTACAATTACAATTACAAATACAATTACAATTACTATTACAATTACAATTACAATTACAATTACAATTACAATTACAATTACAATTACAATTACAATTACAATTACAATTACAATTACAATTACAATTACAATTACAATTACAATTACAATTACAATTGCAATTACAATTACAATTACAATTACAATTACAATTACAATTACAATTACAATTACAATTACAATTACAATTACAATTACAATTACAATTACAATTACTATTACAATTACAATTACAATTACAATTGCAATTACAATTACAATTACAATTACAATTACAATTACAATTACAATTACAAGTACAATGACAATTACAATTACAATTACAATTACAATTACAATTACAATTACAATTACAATTACAATTACAATTACAATTACAATTACAATTACAATTACAATTACAATTACAATTACAATTACAATTACAATTACAATTACAATTACAATTACAATTACAATTACAATTACAATTACAATTACAATTACAATTACAAATACGATTACGATTTCAATTACAATTACAATTACAATTACAATTACAATTACAATTGTAATTACAATTACAATTACAATTACAATTACAATTACAATTACAATTACAATTACAATTACTATTACAATTACAATTACAATTATAATTACAATTACAATTACAATTACAATTACAATTACAATTACAATTACAATTACAATTACAATTACAATTACAATTACAATTACAATTACAATTACAATTACAATTACAATTACAATTACAATTACAATTACAATTACAATTACAATTACAATTACAATTACAATTACAATTACAATTACAAATACAATTACAATTACAATTAAAATTACAATTACAATTACAATTACAATTACAATTACAATTACAATTACAATTACAATTACAATTACAATTACAATTACAATTACAATTACAATTACTATTATAATTACAATTACAATTACGATTACGATTACGATTACAATTACAATTACAATTACAATTACAATTACAATTACAATTACAATTACAATTACAATTACAATTACAATTACAATTACAATTACAATTACAATTACAATTACAATTACAATTACAATTACAATTACAATTACAATTACAATTACAATTACAATTACAATTACAATTACAATTACAATTACAAATACAATTACAATTACAATTACAATTACAATTACAATTACAATTACAATTACAATTACAATTACAATTACAATTACAATTACAATTACAATTACAATTACAATTACAATTACAATTACAATTACAATTACAATACATACAACCCCAATTACAATTACAATTACAATTACAACTACAATTACAATTACAATTACAATTACAATTACAATTACAATTACAATTACAATTACAATTACAATTACAATTACAATTTCAATTACAATAACAATTACAATTACAATTACAATTACAATTACAATTACAATTACAATTACAATTACAATTACAATTACAATTACAATTACAATTACAATTACAATTACAATTACAATTACAATTACAATTACAATTACAATTACAATTACAATTACAATTACAATTACAATTACAATTACAATTACAATTACAATTACAATTACAATTACAATTACAATTACAATTGCAATTACAATTACAATTACAATTACAATTACAATTACAATTACAATTACAATTACAATTACAATTACAATTACAATTACAATTAAAATTACAATTAGAATTACAATTACAATTACAATTACAATTACAATTACAAGTACAATTACAATTACAATTACAATTACAATTACAATTACAATTATAATTACAATTACAATTACAATTACAATTACAATTATAATTACAATTACAATTACAATTACAATTACAATTACAATTACAATTACATTTACAATTACAATTACAATTACAATTACAATTACAATTACAATTACAATTACGATTACGATTACAATTACAATTACAATTACAATTACAATTACAATTACAATTACAATTACAATTACAATTACAATTACAATTACAGTTACAATTACAATTACAATTACAATTACAATTAAAATTACAAAAACAATTACAATTACAAGTACAATTACAATTACAATTACAATTACAATTACAATTACAATTACAATTACAATTACAATTACAATTACAATTACAATTACAATTACAATTACAATTACAATTACAATTACAATTACAATTACAATTACAATTACAATTACAATTACAATTACAATTACAATTACAATTACAATTGCAATTGCAATTGCAATTACAATTACAATTACAATTACAATTACAATTACAATTACAATTACAATTACAATTACAATTACAATTACAATTACAATTACAATTACAATTACAATTACAATTACAATTACAATTACAATTACAATTACAATTAAAATTACAATTACAATTACAATTACAATTACAATTACAATTACAATTACAATTACAATTATAATTACAATTACAATTACAATTACAATTACAATTACAATTACAATTACAATTACAATTACAATTACAATTACAATTACAATTACAATTACAATTACAATTACAATTACAATTACAATTACAATTACAATTACAATTACAATTACAATTACAAATACAATTACAATTACAATTACAATTAAAATTACAATTACAATTACAATTACAATTACAATTACAATTACAATTACAATTACAATTACAATTACAATTACAATTACAATTACAATTACAATTACAATTACAATTACAATTACAATTACAATTACAATTACAACCCCAATTACAATTACAATTACAATTACAACTACAATTACAATTACAATTACAATTACAATTACAATTCAATTACAATAAAATTACAATTACAATTACAATTACAATTACAATTACAACCCCAATTACAATTACAATTACAATTACAACTACAATTACAATTACAATTACAATTACAATTACAATTACAATTCAATTACAATTAGAATTACAATTACAATTACAATTACAATTACAATTACAATAACAATTACAATTACAATTACAATTACAATTACAATTACAATTACAATTACAATTACAATTACAATTACAATTACAATTACAATTACAATTACAATTACAATTACAATTACAATTACAAATACAATTACAATTACAATTACAATTACAATTACAATTACAATTACAATTACTATTACAATTACAATTACAATTGCAATTACAATTACAATTACAATTACAATTACAATTACAATTACAATTACAATTACAATTACAATTACAATTACAATTACAATTACAATTACAATTACAATTACAATTACAATTACAATTACAATTACAATTACAATTACAATTACAATTACAATTACAATTACAATTACAATTACAATTACAATTACAATTACAATTACAATTACAATTACAATTACAATTACAATTACAATTACAATTACAATTACAATTACAATTACAATTACAATTACAATTACAATTACAATTACAATTACAATTACAATTACAATTACAATTACAATTACAAATACAATTACAATTACAATTACAATTAAAATTACAATTACAATTACAATTACAATTACAATTACAATTACAATTACAATTAGAATTACAATTACAATTACAATTACAACCCCAATTACAATTACAATTACAATTACAACTACAATTACAATTACAATTACAATTACAATTACAATTACAATTACAATTACAATTACAATTACAATTACAATTACAATTACAATTACAATAACAATTACAATTACAATTACAATTACAATTACAATTACAATTACAATTACAATTACAATTACAATTACAATTACAATTACAATTACAATTACAATTACAATTACAATTACAATTACAATTACAATTACAATTACAATTACAATTACAATTACACTTACAATTACAATTACAATTACAATTACAATTACAATTACAATTACAATTACAATTACAATTACAATTACAATAACAATTACAATTACAATTACAATTACAATTACACTTACAATTACAATTACAATTACAATTACAATTACAATTACAATTACAATTACAATTACAATTACAATTACAATTACAATTACAATTACAATTACAATTACAATTACAATTACAATTACAATTACAATTACAATTACAATTACAATTACAATTACAATTACAATTACAATTACAATTACAATTACAATTACAATTACAATTACAATTACAATTACAATTACAATTACAATTACAATTACAATTACAATTACAATTACAATTACAATTACAATTACAATTACAATTAAAATTACAATTACAATTACAATTACAATTACAATTACAATTACAAGTACATTTACAATAACAATTACAATTACAATTACAATTACAATTACAATTACAATTACAATAACAATTACAATTACAATTACAATTACAATTACACTTACAATTACAATTACAATTACAATTACAATTACAATTACAATTACAATTACAATTACAATTACAATTACAATTACAATTACAATTACAATTACAATTACAATTACAATTACAATTACAATTACAATTACAATTACAATTACAATTACAATTACAATTACAATTACAATTACAATTACAATTACAATTACAATTACAATTACAATTACAATTACAATTACAATTACAATTACAATTACAATTACAATTACAATTACAATTACAATTACAATTACAATTACAATTAAAATTACAATTACAATTACAATTACAATTACAATTACAATTACAATTACAATTACAATTACAATTACAATTACAATTACAATTACAATTATAATTACAATTACAATTACAATTACAATTTCAATTACAATTACAATTACAATTACAATTACAATTACAATTACAATTACAATTACAATTACAATTACAATTACAATTACAATTACAATTACAATTACAATTACAATTACAATTACAATTACAATTACAATTACAATTACAATTACAATTACAATTACAATTACAATTACAATTACAATTACAATTACAATTACAATTACAATTACAATTACAATTACAATTACAATTACAATTACATTTACAATTACAATTACAATTACAATTACAATTACAATTACAATGACAATTACAATTACAATTACAATTACAATTGCAATTACAATTACAATGACAATTGCAAATACAATTACAATTACAATTACAATTACAATTACAATTACAATTACAATTACAATTACAATTACAATTACAATTACAATTACAATTACAATTACAATTACAATTACAATTACAATTACAATTACAATTACAATTACAATTACAATTACAATTACAATTACAATTACAATTACAATTACAATTACAATTACAATTACAATTACAATTACAATTACAATTACAATTACAATTACAATTACAATTACAATTACAATTACAATTACAATTACAATTACAATTACAATTACAATTACAATTACAATTACAATTACAATTACAATTACAATTACAATTACAATTACAATTACAATTACAAATACAATTACAATTACAATTACAATTAAAATTACAATTACAATTACAATTACAATTACAATTACAATTACAATTACAATTACAATTACAATTACAATTACAATTACAATTACAATTACAATTACAATTACAATTACAATTACAACCCCAATTACAATTACAATTACAATTACAACTACAATTACAATTACAATTACAATTACAATTACAATTACAATTACAATTACAATTACAATTACAATTACAATTACAATTACAATTACAATTACAATTACAATAACAATTACAATTACAATTACAATTACAATTACAATTACAATTACAATTACAATTACAATTACAATTACAATTACAATTACAATTACAATTACAATTACAATTACAATTACAATTACAATTACAATTACAATTACAATTACAATTACAATTACAATTACAATTACAATTACAATTACAATTACAATTACAATTACAATTACAATTACAATTACAATTACAATTACAATTACAATTACAATTACAATTACACTTACAATTACAATTACAATTACAATTACAATTACAATTACAATTACAATTACAATTACAATTACAATTACAATTACAATTACAATTACAATTACAATTACAATTACAATTACAATTACAATTACAATTACAATTACAATTACAATTACAATTACAATTACAATTACAATTACAATTACAATTACAATTACAATTACAATTACAATTACAATTACAATTACAATTACAATTACAATTACAATTACAATTACAATTACAATTACAATTACAATTACAATTACAATTACAATTACAATTACAATTACAATTACAATTACAATTAAAATTACAATTACAATTACAATTACAATTACAATTACAATTACAATTACAAGTAAATTTACAACTACAATTACAATTACAATTACAATTACAATTACAATTACAATTCCAATTCCAATTACAATTACAATTACAATTACAATTACAATTATAATTACAATTACAATTACAATTACAATTTCAATTACAATTACAATTACAATTACAATTACAATTACAATTACAATTACAATTACAATTACAATTACAATTACAATTACAATTACAATTACAATTACAATTACAATTACAATTACAATTACAATTACAATTACCATTACAATTACAATTACAATTACAATTACAATTACAATTACAATTACAATTACAATTACAATTACAATTACAATTACAATTACAATTACAATTACAATTACAATTACAATTACAATTACAATTACATTTACAATTACAATTACAATTACAATTACAATTACAATTACAATGACAATTACAATTACAATTACAATTACAATTGCAATTACAATTACAATGACAATTGCAAATACAATTACAATTACAATTACAATTACAATTACAATTACAATTACAATTACAATTACAATTACAATTACTATTACAATTACAATTACAATTACAATTACAATTACAATTACAATTACAATTACAATTACAATTACAATTACAATTACAATTACAATTACAATTACAATTACAATTACAATTACAATTACAATTACAATTACAATTACAATTACAATTACAATTACAATTACAATTACAATTACAATTACAATTACAATTACAATTACATTTAAAATTACAATTACAATTACAATTACAATTACAATTACAATTACAATTACAATTACAATTACAATTACAACTACAATTACAATTACAATTACAATTACAATTACAATTACAATTATAATTACAATTACAATTACAATTACAATTACAATTACAATTACAATTACAATTACAATTACAATTACAATTACAATTACAATTACAATTACAATTACAATTACAATTACAATTACAATTACAATTTCAATTACAGTTACAATTACAATTACAATTACATTTACAATTACAATTACAATTACAATTACAATTACAATTACAATTACAATTACAATTACAATTACAATTACAATTACAATAACAATTACAATTACAATTACAAATACAATTACAATTACAATTACAATTACAATTACAATTACAATTACAATTACAATTACAATTACAATTACAATTACAATTACAATTACAATTACAATTACAATTACAATTACAATTACAATTACAATTACAATTACAATTACAATTACAATTACAATTACAATTACAATTACAATTACAATTACAATTACAATTACAATTACAATTACAATTACAATTACAATTACAATTACAATTACAATTACAATTACAATTACAATTACAATTACAATTACAATTACAATTACAATTACAATTACAATTACAATTACAATTACAATTACAATTACATTTACAATTACAATTACAATTACAATTACAATTACGTTTACAATTACAATTACAATTACAATTACAATTACAATTGCAATTACAATTACAATTAGAATTACAATTACAATTACAATTACAATTACAATTACAATTACAATTACAATTACAATTACAATTACAATTACAATTACAATTACAATTACAATTACAATTACAATTACAATTACAATTACAATTACAATTACAATTACAATTACAATTACAATTACAATTACAATTACAATTACAATTACAATTACAATTACAATTACAATTACAATTACAATTACAATTACAATTACAATTACAATTACAATTACAATTACAATTACAATTACAATTAAAATTACAATTACAATTACAATTACAATTACAACCACAATTACAATTACAATTACAATTACAACTACAATTACAATTACAATTACAATTACAATTACAATTACAATTACAATTACAATTACAATTACAAATTACAATTACAATTACAATTACAATTACAATAACAATTACAATTACAATTACAATTACAATTACAATTACAATTACAATTACAATTACAATTACAATTACAATTACAATTACAATTACAATTACAATTACAATTACAATTACAATTACAATTACAATTACAATTACAATTACAATTACAATTACAATTACAATTACAATTACAATTACAATTACAATTACAATTACAATTACAATTACAATTACAATTACAATTACAATTAAAATTACAATTACAATTACAATTACAATTACAACCACAATTACAATTACAATTACAATTACAACTACAATTACAATTACAATTACAATTACAATTACAATTACAATTACAATTACAATTACAATTACAATTACAATTACAATTACAATTACAATTACAATAACAATTACAATTACAATTACAATTACAATTACAATTACAATTACAATTACAATTACAATTACAATTACAATTACAATTACAATTACAATTACAATTACAATTACAATTACAATTACAATTACAATTACAATTACAATTATAATTACAATTACAATTACAATTACAATTACAATTACAATTACAATTACAATTACAATTACAATTACAATTGCAAATACAATTACAATTACAATTACAATTAAAATTACAATTACAATTACAATTACAATTACAATTACAATTACAATTACAAGTACATTTACAACTACAATTACAATTACAATTACAATTACAATTACAATTACAATTACAATTACAATTACAATTACAATTACAATTACAATTACAATTACAATTACAATTACAATTACAATTACAATTTCAATTACAATTACAATTACAATTACAATTACAATTACAATTACAATTACAATTACAATTACAATTACAATTACAATTACAATTACAATTACAATTACAATTACAATTACAATTACAATTACAATTACAATTACAATTACAATTACAATTACATTTACAATTACAATTACAATTACAATTACAATTACAATTACAATTACAATTACAATTACAATTACAATTACAATTACATTTACAATTACAATTACAATTACAATTACAATTACAATTACAATTAGAATGACAATTACAATTACAATTACAATTACAATTACAATTACAATTACAATTACAATTACAATTACAATTACAATTACAATGACAATTGCAAATACAATTACAATTACAATTACAATTACAATTACAATTACAATTACAATTACAATTACAATTACAATTACAATGACAATTGCAAATACAATTACAATTACAATTACAATTACAATTACAATTACAATTACAATTACAATTACAATTACAATTACAATTACAATTACAATTACAATTACAATTACAATTACAATTACAATTACAATTACAATTACAATTACAATTACAATTACAATTACAATTACAATTACAATTACAATTACAATTACAATTACAATTACATTTACAATTACAATTACAATTACAATTACAATTACAATTACAATTACAATTACAATTACAATTACAATTACAATTACAATTACAATTACAATTACAATTACAATTACAATTACAATTACAATTACAATTACAATTACAATTACAATTACAATTACAATTACAATTACAATTACAATTACAATTTCAATTACAATTACAATTACAATTACAATTACATTTACAATTACAATTACAAATACAATTACAATTACAATTACAATTACAATTACAATTACAATTACAATTACAATTACAATTACAATTACAATTACAATTACAATTACAATTACAATTACAATTACAATTACAATTACAATTACAATTACAATTACAATTACAATTACAATTACAATTACAATTACAATTACAATTACAATTACAATTACAATTACAATTACAATTACAATTACAATTACAATTACAATTACAATTACAATTACAATTACAATTACAATTACAATTACAATTACAATTACAATTACAATTACAATTACAATTACAATTACAATTACAATTACAATTCCAATTACAATTACATTTACAATTACAATTACAATTACAATTACAATTACATTTACAATTACAATTACAATTACAATTACAATTACAATTACAATTACAATTGCAATTACAATTACAATTACAATTACAATTACAATTACAATTACAATTACAATTACAATTACAATTACAAGTACAATTACAATTACAATTACAATTACAATTACAATTACAATTACAATTACAATTACAATTACAATTACAGTTACAATTACAATTAAAATTACAATTACAATTACAATTACAATTACAATTACAATTACAATTACAATTACAATTACAATTACAATTACCATTACAATTACAATTACAATTACAATTACAATTACAATTACAATTACAATTACAATTACAATTACAATTACAATTACAATTACAATTACAATTACAATTACAATTACATTTACAATTACAATTACAATTACAATTACAATTACAATTACAATTACAATTACAATTACAATTACAATTACAATTACAATTACAATTACAATTACAATTACAATTACAGTTACAGTTACAATTACAATTACAATTACAATTACAATTACAATTACAATTACAATTACAATTACAATTACAATTACAATTACAATTACAATTACAATTACAATTACAACTACAATTACAATTACAATTACAATTACAGCTACAATTACAATTACAATTACAATTACAATTACAATTACAATTACAATTACAATTAAAATTACAATTACAATTACAATTACAATTACAATTACAATTACAATGACAATTACAATTACAATTACAATTACAATTACAATTACAATTACAATCACAATTACAATAAAATTACAATTACTATTACAATTACAATCACAAGTACAATTACAATTACAATTACCATTACAATTACAATTATAATTACAATTACAATTACAACTACAATTACAATTACAATTACAATTACAATTACAATTACAATTACAATTACAATTACAATGGCAATTACAATTACAATTACAATTACAATTGTTGAAGGTTGAGGGGTTGAAGGTTGGTGGCTGAGGGTTTGAGGGGTTGAAGGTTGAGGAGTTAAATGTTGAAGTCTGAGAGGTTGAAGGTTGAAGGTTGAGGAGTTGAAGGTTGGTGGCTGAGGGGTTGAGGGGTTGAAGGTTGAGGAGTTAAATGTTGAAGTCTGACAGGTTGAAGGTTGCAGGTTGAGGAGTTGAAGGTTGAAAGTTGAAAGTTGAGGGGTTGAAGGTTGAAAGTTGAGGGGTTGAAGGTTATAGGTTGAAGGGTTGAGGGGTTGAAGGTTGAAGGTTGAGGAGTTAAAGGTTGAAGGTTGAGAGGTTGAAGGGTGCAGGTTGAGGGGTTGAAGGTTGAAGGTTGAAGGTTAACGGGTGGAAAGTTAAAGGTGCAGGGGTTAAATGTTGAATGCTGAAGGTTAACGGGTGGAAGGTTAAAGGTGCAGGGGTTAAATGTTGAATGTCGAAGGTTGAGAGGTTGAAGGTTAAAGGTTAAGTGGTTGTTGAAGGTTGAAGGTTCAGGGACTGAATGTTGGGGAGTTGAAGGTTGAAGGTTGAGGGCTTGAAGGTTGAAGGTTGAGGTGTTTAAGGTTGGAGGTTTAGGAGTTGAAGGTTGAGGGGTTGAAGGTTGAAGGTTGAGAAGTTGAAGGTTGATGGTTGAGGGTTGAAGGTTGAAGGTTGTGGGGTTGAAGATTGAAAGTTGAGGGACTGAAGATTGAAGGTTGACTGGTTGAAGGTTACAGGTTGAGCGGTAGAAGGTTGAAGGTTGAGGGTTTGAAAGTTAAAGGTGAAGGGGTTGAAGGTCGAAGGTTGAGGGGTTAAAGATAGATGGTTGGGTGGTGGAAGGTTGAAAGTTGAGGGCTTGAAGGATAAAGGTAGAAGGTTGAGTGGTTAAAGGTTGAAGGTTAAGTGGTTGAAGATCGAAGGTTGAGGGGTTAAAGGTTGAAGGTTGAAGGAGTTGAAGGTTGAAGGTTGAGGGGTTGAAGGTTGGAGGTTGAACGTTGAAGGGTTAAAGGTTGCAGGTTGAGGGGTTGAAGGATGACGGTTGAGGGTTGAAGGTTGAAGGTTGAAGGAGTTGGAGGTTGAAAGTTGAGGGGTTGAAAGTTAAAGGTTGAAGGTTGAAACAGTTGAAGGTTGAAGGTTGAGGGGTTGATGGTTGAAGGTCGAAGGTTGAGGGGTTAAAGGTTGAAGGTTGAAGGAGTTGAACGTTGAAGGTTGAGGGGTTGAAGGTTGGAAGTTGAACGTTGAGGGGTTGAAGGTTGAAGGTTGAAGAGTTGAAGGTTGAAGGTTGAGGGGTTGAAGGTTGAAGGTTGAGGGGTTGAAGGTTGAAGGTTGAGGGGTTGAAGGTTAAAGGTTGATGGGTTGAAGGTTGAGGGGTTGAAGGTTGGAGGTTGAACGTTGAAGGGTTGAAGGTTGCAGGTTGAGGGGTTGAAGGATGACGGTTGAGGGGTTGAAGGTTGAAGGTTGAAGGAGTTGAAGGTTGAAAGTTGAGGGGTTGATGGTTGAAGGTCGAAGGTTGAGGGGTTAAAGTTGAAGGTTGAAGGAGTTGAACGTTGAAGGTTGAGGGGTTGAAGGTTGGAGGTTGAACGTTGAGGGGTTGAAGGTTGAAGGTTGAGGAGTTGAAGGTTGAAGGTTGAGGGGTTGAAGGTTGAAGGTTGAAGGAGTTGAACGTTGAAGGTTGAGGGGTTGAAGGTTGAAGGTTGAAGGTTGAGGGGTTGAAGGTTAAAGGTTGATGGGTTGAAGGTTGAGGGGTTGAAGGTTGAAGTTAGATTGGTTGAAGGTTGAAGGTTGAGGGCTTAAAAGTTGAAGGTTGGGAAGTTGAAGGTTGAAGGTTAAGGGGTTGAATATTGAGGGGTTGAAGGTTGAAGATTGAGGGGTTGAAGGTTGAAGGTTGAAGGTTGAAGATTGAGAGGTTGAAGGTTAAAGGTTAAGTGGTTGAAGGTTGAAGGTTGAGGGACTGAATGTTGGGGAGTTGAAGGTTGAAGGTTGAGGGCTTGAAGGTCGAAGGTTGAGGTGTTTAAGTTTGGAAGTTTAGGAGTTGAAGATTGAGGGGTTGAAGGTTGAAGGTTGAGAAGTTGAAGGTTGATGGTTGAGGGGTTGTAGGTTGAAGGTTGTGGGGTTGAAGATTGAAAGTTGAGGGACTGAAGATTGAAGGTTGACTGGTTGATGGTTACAGGTTGAGGGGTAGAAGGTTGAAGGTTGAGGATTTGAAAGTTAAAGGTTAAGGGGTTGAAGGTCGAAGTTTGAGGGGTTAAAGATAAATGGTTGGGTGGTTGAAGGTTGAAAGTTGAGGGCTTGAAGGATGAAGGTTGAAGGTCGAGTGGTTAAAGGTTGAAGGTTAAGGGGTTAAAGATCTAAGGTTGAGGGGTTAAAGGTTGAAGGTTGAAGGAGTTGAAAGTTGAAGGTTGAGGGGTTGCAGGTTGGAGGTTGAACGTTGCGGGGTTGAAGGTTGAAGGTTGAGGGGTTAAAGGATGAAGGTTGAGGGGTTGAAGGTTGAAGGTTGAAGGATTTGAAGGTTGGAAGTTGAGGGGTTGAAGGTCAAAGGTTGATGGTTGAAGGAGTTGAAGGTTGAAGGTTGAGGGGTTAATGGTTAAAGGTTGATGGGTTGAAGGTTGAGGGGTTGAAGGTTGAAGGTTGGGAAGTTGAAGGTTGAAGGTTAAGGGGTTGAATATTGAGGGGTTGAAGGTTGAAGACTGAGGGGTTGAAGGTTGTAGGTTGAAGGGTGAGAGGTTGAAGGTTAAAGGTTAAGTGGTTGAAGGTTGAAGGTTGAGGAACTGAATGTTGGGGAGTTGAAGGTTGAAGGTTGAGGGCTTGAAGGTTGAAGGTTGAGGTGTTTAAGGCTGGAGGTTTAGGAGTTGAAGGTTGAGGGGTTGAAGGTTGAAGGTTGAGAAGTTGAAGGTTGATGGTTGAGGGGTTGAAAGTTGAAGGTTGTGGGGTTGAAGATTGAAAGTTGAGGGACTGAAGATTGAAGGTTGACTGGTTGAAGGTTACAGGTTGAGCGGTAGAAGGTTGAAGGTTGAGGGTTTGAAAGTTGAAAGTTAAAGGTTAAGGGGTTGAAGGTCGAAGGTTGAGGGGTTAAAGATAAATGGTTGGGTGGTTGAAGGTTGAAAGTTGATGGCTTGAAGGATGAAGGTTGGGGGGTTGAAGGATGAAGGTTGAGGGGTTGAAGGTTGAATGTTGAAGGAGTTGAAGGTTGAAAGTTGAGGGGTTGAAGGTTAAAGGTTGAACGTTGAAGGAGTCGAAAGTTGAAGGTTGAGGGGTTGAAGGTTGATGGTCGAAGGTTGAGTTGTTAAAGGTTGAAGGTTGAAGGAGTTGAAGGTTGAAGGTTGAGCGGTTGAAGGTTGGAGGTTGAAGGTTGAGGGGTTGAAGGTTGAAGGTTGAGGAGTTGAAGGTTGAAGGTTGATTGGTTGAAGGTTGGAGGTTGAAGGTTGAGGGGTTGAAGGTTGAAGGTTGAGGGCTTGAAGGTTGAAGGTTGAGGTGTTTAAGGTTGGAGGATTAGGAGTTGAAGGTTGAGGGGTTGAAGGTTGAAGGTTGAGAAGTTGAAGGTTGATGATTGAGGGGTTGAAGGTTGAAGGTTGTGGGGTTGAAGATTGAAAGTTAAGGGACTGAAGATTGAAGGTTGACTGGTTGAAGGTTACAGGTTGAGCGGTAGAAGGTTGAAGGTTGAGGGTTTGAAAGTTAAAGGTGAAGGGGTTGAAGGTCGAAGGTTGAGGGGTTAAAGATAGATTTTTGGCTGGTTGAAGGTTGAAAGTTGAGGGCTTGAAGGATGAAGGTAGAAGGTTGAGTGGTTAAAGGTTGAAGGTTGAAAGTTGAGGGGTTGAAGGTTAAAGGTTAAAGGTTGAAGGAGTTGAAGGTTGAAGGTTGAGGGGTTGAAGGTTGGAGGTTGAGGGTTTGAAAGTTAAAGGTGAAGGGGTTGAAGGTCGAAGGTTAAGGGGTTGAAGATCGAAGGTTGAGGGGTTAAAGGTTGAAGGTTGAAGGAGTTGATGGTTGAAAGTTGAGGGGTTGAAGGTTAAAGGTTGAAGGTTGAAGGAGTTGAAGGTTGAAGGTTGAGGGGTTGAAGGTTGAAGGTCGAAGGTTCAGGGGTTAAAGGTTGAAGGTTGAAGGAGTTGAAGGTTGAAGGTTGAGGGGTTGAAGGTTGGAGGTTGAACGTTGAGGGGTTGAAGGTTGAAGGTTGAGGAGTTGAAGATTGAAGGTTGAGGGGTTGAAGGTTGAAGGTTGAGAGGTTGAAGTTTGAAGGTTGAGGGATTGAAGGTTAAAGGTTGATGGGTTGAAGGTTGAAGGTTGAAGGAGTTGAAGGTTGAAAGTTGAGGGGTTGAAGGTTAAAGGGTTGAAGGTTGAAGGAGTTGAAGGTTGAAGGTTGAGGGGTTGAAGGTTGAAGGTCGAAGGTTGAGGGGTTAAAGGTTGAAGGTTGAAGGAGTTGAAGGTTGAAGGTTGAGGGGTTGAAGGTTGGAGGTTGAACGTTGAGGGTTGAAGGTTGAAGGTTGAGGGGTTGAAGGATGAAGGTTGAGGGGTTGAAGGTTGAAGGTTGATGGAGTTGAAGGTTGAAAGTTGAGGGGTTGAAGGTTAAAGGTTGAAGGTTGGAGGAGTTGAAGGTTGAAGGTTGAGGGGTTGAAGGTTGAAGGTCGAAGGTTGAGGGGTTAAAGGTTGAAGGTTGAAGGAGTTGAAGGTTGAAGGTTGAGGGGTTGAAGGTTGGAGGTTGAACGTTGAGGGGTTGAAGGTTGAAGGATGAGGAGTTGAAGGTTGAAGGTTGAGGGGTTGAATGTTGAAGGTTGAGGGTTGAAGGCTCAAGGTTGAGGGGTTGTAGGTTAAAGGTTGATGGGTTGAAGGTTGAGGGGTTGAAGGTTGAAGTTAGAGGGGTTGAAGGTTGAAGGTTGATTGCTTGAAAGTTAAAGGTTGGGAAGTTAAAGGTTGAAGGTTAAGGGGTTGAATATTGAGGGGTTGAAGGTTGAAGATTGAGGGGTTGAAGGTTGAAGGTTGAAGGTTGAGAGGTTGAAGGTTAAAGGTTAAGTGGTTGAAGGTTGAAGGTTGAGGCACTGAATGTTGGGGATTTGAAGGTTGAAGGTTGAGGGCTTGAAGGTTGAAGGTTGAGGTGTTTAAGGTTGGAGGTTTAGGAGTTGAAGGTTGAAGGTTGAGGGGTTGAAGGTTGAAGGTCGAAGGTTGAGGGGTTAAAGGTTGAAGGTTGAAGGAGTTGAAGGTTGAAGGTTGAGGGGTTGAAGGTTGGAGGTTGAACGTTGAGGGGTTGAAGGTTGAAGGTTGAGGGGTTGAAGGATGAAGGTTGAGGGGTTGAAGGTTGAAGGTTGAAGGAGTTGAAGATTGAAAGTTGAGGGGTTGAAGGTTAAAGGTTGAAGGTTGAAGGAGTTGAAGGTTGAAGGTTGAGGGGTTGAAGGTTGAAGGTCGAAGGTTGATTGGTTAAAGGTTGAAGGTTGAAGGAGTTGAAGGTTGAAGGTTGAGGGGTTGAAGGTTGGAGGTTGAACGTTGAGGGGTTGAAGGTTGAAGGTTGAGGAGTTGAAGGTTGAAGGTTGAGGGGTTGAAGCTTGAAGGTTGAGGGGTTGAAGGTTGAAGGTTGAGGGGTTGAAGGTTAAAGGTTGATGGGTTGAAGGTTGAGGGGTTGAAGGTTGAAGTTAGAGGGGTTGAAGGTTGAAGGTTGAGGGCTTGAAAGTTGAAGGTTGGGAAGTTGAAGGTTGAAGGTTAAGGGGTTGAATATTGAGGGGTTGAAGGTTGAAGATTGAGGGGTTGAAGGTTGAAGGTTGAAGGTTGAGAGGTTGAAGGTTAAAGGTTAAGTGGTTGAAGGTTGAAGGTTGAGGGCTTGAAGGTTGAAGGTTGTGGTGTTTAAGGTTGGAGGTTTAGGAGTTGAAGGTTGAGGGGTTGAAGGTTGAAGGTTGAGGAGTTGAAGGTTGAAGGTTGAGGGGTTGAAGGTTGGAGGTTGAAGGTTGAGGGGTTGAAGGTTGAAGGTTGAATGCTTGAAGGTTGAAGGTTGAGGTGTTTAAGGTTGGAGGTTTAGGAGTTGAAGGTTGAGGGGTTGAACGTTGAAGGTTGAGAAGTTGAAGGTTGATGGTTGAGGGGTTGAAGGTTGAAGGTTGTGGGGTTGAAGATTGAAAGTTGAGGGACTGAAGATTGAAGGTTGACTGGTTGAAGGTTACAGGTTGAGCGGTAGAAGGTTGAAGGTTGAGGGTTTGAAAGTTAAAGGTGAAGGGGTTGAAGGTCGAAGGTTGAGGGGTTAAAGATAGATGGTTGGCTGGTTGAAGGTTGAAAGTTGAGGGCTTGAAGGATGAAGGTAGAAGGTTGAGTGGTTAAAGGTTGAAGGTTGAAGAAGTTGAAGGTTGAAAGTTGAGGGGTTGAAGGTTAAAGGTTAAAGGTTGAAAGAGTTGAAGGTTGAAGGTTGAGGGGTTGAAGGTTGGAGGTTGAGGGTTTGAAAGTTAAAGGTGAAGGGGTTGAAGGTCGAAGGTTAAGGGGTTGAAGATCGAAGGTTGAGGGGTTAAAGGTTGAAGGTTGAAGGAGTTGATGGTTGAAAGTTGAGGGGTTGAAGGTTAAAGGTTGAAGGTTGAAGGAGTTGAAGGTTGAAGGTTGAGGGGTTGAAGGTTGAAGGTCGAAGGTTCAGGGGTTAAAGGTTGAAGGTTGAAGGAGTTGAAGGTTGAAGGTTGAGGGGTTGAAGGTTGGAGGTTGAGGAGTTGAAGGTTGAAGGTTGAGGGGTTGAAGGTTGAAGGTTGAGGGGTTGAAGGATGAAGGTTGAGGGGTTGAAGGTTAAAGGTTGAAGCAGTTGAAGGTTGAAAGTTGTGGGGTTGAAGGTTAAAGGTTGAAGGTTGGAGGAGTTGAAGGTTGAAGGTTGAGGGGTTGAAGGTTGAAGGTCGAAGGTTGAGGGGTTAAAGGTTGAAGGTTGAAGGAGTTGAAGGTTGAAGGTTGAGGGGTTGAAGGTTGGAGGTTGAACGTTGAGGGGTTGAAGTTTGAAGGATGAGGAGTTGAAGGTTGAAGGTTGAGGGGTTGAATGTTGAAGGTTGAGGGGTTGAAGGTTGAAGGTTGAGGGGTTGTAGGTTAAATGTTGATGGGTTGAAGGTTGAGGGGTTGAAGGTTGAAGTTAGAGGGGTTGAAGGTTGAAGGTTGAGGGCTTGAAAGTTAAAGGTTGGGAAGTTAAAGGTTGAAGGTTAAGGGGTTGAATATTGAGGGGTTGAAGGTTGAAGATTGAGGGGTTGAAGGTTGAAGGTTGAAGGTTGAGAGGTTGAAGGTTAAAGGTTAAGTGGTTGAAGGTTGAAGGTTGAGGGACTGAATGTTGGGGATTTGAAGGTTGAAGGTTGAGGGCTTGAAGGTTGAAGGTTGAGGTGTTTAAGGTTGGAGGTTTAGGAGTTGAAGGTTGAAGGTTGAGGGGTTGAAGGTTGAAGGTTGATGGGTTGAAGGTTGAGGGGTTGAAGGTTGAAGGTTGGGAAGTTGAGGGTTGAAGGTTAAGGGGTTGAATATTGATTGGTTGAAGGTTGAAGACTGAGGGGTTGAAGGTTGAAGGGTGAGAGGTTGAAGGTTAAAGGTTAAGTGGTTGAAGGTTGAAGGTTGAGGAACTGAATGTTGGGGAGTTGAAGGTTGAAGGTTGAGGGCTTGAAGGTTGAAGGTTGAGGTGTTTAAGGTTGGAGGTTTAGGAGTTGAAGGTTGAGGGGTTGAAGGTTGAAGGTTGAGAAGTTGAAGGTTGATGGTTGAGGGATTGAAGGTTGAAGGTTGTGTGGTTGAAGATTGAAAGTTGAGGGACTGAAGATTGAAGGCTGACTGGTTGAAGGTTACAGGTTGAGGGGTAGAAGGTTGAAGGTTGAGGGTTTGAAAGTTAAAGGTTAAGGGGTTGAAGGTCGAAGGTTGAGGGGTTAAAGATAAATGGTTGGGTGGTTGAAGGTTGAAAGTTGATGGCTTGAAGGATGAAGGTTGAGGGGTTGAAGGATGAAGGTTGAGGGGTTGAAGGTTGAATGTTGAAGGAGTTGAAGGTTGAAAGTTGAGGGGTTGAAGGTTAAAGGTTGAACGTTGAAGGAGTCGAAGGTTGAAGGTTGAGGGGTTGAAGGTTGATGGTCGAAGGTTGAGTTGTTAAAGGTTGAAGGTTGAAGGAGTTGAAGGTTGAAGGTTGAGGGGTTGAAGGTTGGAGGTTGAAGGTTGAGGGGTTGAAGGTTGAAGGTTGAGGAGTTGAAGGTTGAAGGTTGAGGGGTTGAAGGTTGGAGGTTGAAGGTTGAGGGGTTGAAGGTTGAAGGTTGAGGGCTTGAAGGTTGAAGGTTGAGGTGTTTAAGGTTGGAGGATTAGGAGTTGAAGGTTGAGGGGTTGAAGGTTGAAGGTTGAGAAGTTGAAGGTTGATGGTTGAGGGGTTGAAGGTTGAAGGTTGAGGGGTTGAAGATTGAAAGTTGAGGGACTGAAGATTGAAGGTTGACTGGTTGAAGGTTACAGGTTGAGCGGTAGAAGGTTGAAGGTTGAGGGTTTGAAAGTTAAAGGTGAAGGGGTTGAAGGTCGAAGGTTGAGGGGTTAAAGATAGATGGTTGGCTGGTTGAAGGTTGAAAGTTGAGGGCTTGAAGGATGAAGGTAGAAGGTTGAGTGGTTAAAGGTTGAAGGTTGAAGAAGTTGAAGGTTGAAAGTTGAGGGGTTGAAGGTTAAAGGTTAAAAAGTTAAAGGTGAAGGGGTTGAAGGTCGAAGGTTGAGGGGTTAAAGATAGATGGTTGGCTGGTTGAAGGTTGAAAGTTGAGGGCTTGAAGGATGAAGGTAGAAGGTTGAGTGGTTAAAGGTTGAAGGTTGAAGAAGTTGAAGGTTGAAAGTTGAGGGGTTGAAGGTTAAAGGTTAAAGGTTGAAGGAGGTGAAGGTTGAAGGTTGAGGGGTTGAAGGTTGGAGGTTGAGGGTTTGAAAGTTAAAGGTGAAGGGGTTGAAGGTCGAAGGTTAAGGGGTTGAAGATCGAAGGTTGAGGGGTTAAAGGTTGAAGGTTGAAGGAGTTGATGGTTGAAAGTTGAGGGGTTGAAGGTTAAAGGTTGAAGGTTGAAGGAGTTGAAGGTTGAAGGTTGAGGGGTTGAAGGTTGAAGGTCGAAGGTTCAGGGGTTAAAGGTTGAAGGTTGAAGGAGTTGAAGGTTGAAGGTTGAGGGGTTGAAGGTTGGAGGTTGAACGTTGAGGGGTTGTAGGTTGAAGGTTGAGGAGTTGAAGGCTGAAGGTTGAGGGGTTGAAGGTTGAAGGTTGAGGGGTTGAAGGTTGAAGGTTGAGGGGTTGAAGGTTAAAGGTTGATGGGTTGAAGGTTGAAGGTTGAAGGAGTTGAAGGTTGAAAGTTGAGGGGTTGAAGGTTAAAGGGTTGAAGGTTGAAGGAGTTGAAGGTTGAAGGTTGGGGGGTTGAAGGTTGAAGGTCGAAGGTTGAGGGGTTAGAGGTTGAAGGTTGAAGGAGTTGAAGGTTGAAGGTTGAGGGGTTGAAGGTTGGAGGTTGAACGTTGAGCGGTTGAAGGTTGAAGGTTGAGGGGTTGAAGGATGAAGGTTGAGGGGTTGAAGGTTGAAGGTTGAAGGAGTTGAAGGTTGAAAGTTGAGGGGTTGAAGGTTAAAGGTTGAAGGTTGGAGGAGTTGAAGGTTGAAGGTTGAGGGGTTGAAGGTTGAAGGTCGAAGGTTGAGGGGTTAAAGGTTGAAGGTTGAAGGAGTTGAAGGTTGAAGGTTGAGGGGTTGAAGGTTGGAGGTTGAACGTTGAGGGGTTGAAGGTTGAAGGATGAGGAGTTGAAGGTTGAAGGTTGAGGGGTTGAATGTTGAAGGTTGAGGGGTTGAAGGTTGAAGGTTGAGGAGTTGTAGGTTAAAGGTTGATGGGTTGAAGGTTGAGGGGTTGAAGGTTGAAGTTAGAGGGGTTGAAGGTTGAAGGTTGAGGGCTTGAAAGTTAAAGGTTGGGAAGTTAAAGGTTGAAGGTTAAGGGGTTGAATATTGAGGGGTTGAAGGTTGAAGATTGAGGGGTTGAAGGTTGAAGGTTGAAGGTTGAGAGGTTGAAGGTTAAAGGTTAAGTGGTTGAAGGTTGAAGGTTGAGGGACTGAATGTTGGGGATTTGAAGGTTGAAGGTTGAGGGCTTGAAGGTTGAAGGTTGAGGTGTTTCAGGTTGGAGGTTTAGGAGTTGAAGGTTGAAGGTTGAGGGGTTGAAGGTTGAATGTTGAAGGAGTTGAAGGTTGAAGGTTGAGGGGTTGAAGGTTGGAGGTTGAACGTTGAGGGGTTGAAGGTTGAAGGTTGAGGGGTTGAAGGATGAAGGTTGAGGGGTTGAAGGTTGAAAGTTGAAGGAGTTGAAGGTTGAAAGTTGAGGGGTTGAAGGTTAAAGGTTGAAGGTTGAAGGAGTTGAAGGTTGAAGGTTGAGGGGTTGAAGGTTGAAGGTCGAAGGTTGATTGGTTAAAGGTTGAAGGTTGAAGGAGTTGAAGGTTGAAGGTTGAGGGGTTGAAGGTTGGAGGTTGAACGTTGAGGGGTTGAAGGTTGAAGGTTGAGGAGTTGAAGGTTGAAGGTTGAGGGGTTGAAGGTTGAAGGTTGAGGGGTTGAAGGTTGAAGGTTGAGGGGTTGAAGGTTAAAGGTTGATGGGTTGAAGGTTGAGGGGTTGAAGGTTGAAGTTAGAGGGGTTGAAGGTTGAAGGTTGAGGGCTTGAAAGTTGAAGGTTGGGAAGTTGAAGGTTGAAGGTTAAGGGGTTGAATATTGAGGGGTTGAAGGTTGAAGATTGAGGGGTTGAAGGTTGAAGGTTGAAGGTTGAGAGGTTGAAGGTTAAAGGTTAAGTGGTTGAAGGTTGAAGTTTGAGGGCTTGAAGGTTGAAGGTTGTGGTGTTTAAGGTTGGAGGTTTAGGAGTTGAAGGTTGAGGGGTTGAAGGTTGAAGGTTGAGAAGTTGAAGGTTGATGGTTGAGAGGTTGAAGATTGAAAGTTGAGAGACTGAAGATTGAAGGTTGACTGGTTGAAGGTTACAGGTTGAGGTTTAGAAGGTTGAAGGTTGAGGGTTTGAAAGTTAAACGTTAAGGGGTTGAAGGTCGAAGGTTGAGGGGTTAAAGATAAATGGTTGGGTGGTGGAAGGTTGAAAGTTGAGGGCTTGAAGGATGAAGGTTAAAGGTCGAGTTGTTAAAGGTTGAAGGTTAAGCGGTTGAAGATCGAAGGTTGAGGGGTTAAAGGTTGAAGGTTGAAGGAGTTGAAGGTTGAAGGTTGAAGGAGTTGAAGGTTGACAGTTGAGGGGTTGAAGGTTGAAGGTTGAGGGGTTGAAGGTTTAAGGTTGAAGGAGTTGAAGGTTGACAGTTGAGGGGTTGAAGGTTAAAGGTTGAAGGTTGAAGGAGTTGAAGGTTGAAGGTTGAGGGGTTGAAGGTTGAAGGTCGAAGGTTGAGGGGTTGAATTTTGAAGGTTGAAGGAGTTGAATGTTGAAGGTTGGAGGTTGAAGGTTGAGGGGTTGAAGGTTGAAGGTTGAGGAGTTGAAGGTTGAGGGGTTGAAGGTTGGAGGTTGAAGGTTGAGGGGTTGAAGGTTGAAGGTTGAGGGGGTTGAAGGTTAAAGGTTGATGGGTTGAAGGTTGAGGGGTTGAAGGTTGAAGTTAGAGGGGTTGAAGGTTGAAGGTTGAGGGCTTGAAAGTTGAAGGTTGGGAAGTTGGTGTTTGAAGGTTAAGGGGTTGAATATTGAGAGGTTGAAGGTTGAAGATTGAGGGGTTGAAGGTTGAAGGTTGAAGGTTGAGAGGTTGAAGGTTAAAGGTTAAGTGGTTGAAGGTTGAAGGTTGAGGGACTGAATGTTGGGGAGTTGAAGGTTGAAGGTTGAGGGCTTGAAGGTTGAAGGTTGAGGTGTTTAAGGTTGGAGGTTTAGGAGTTGAAGGTTGAGGGGTTGAAGGTTGAAGGTTGAGAAGTTGAAGGTTGATGGTTGAGGGGTTGAAGGTTGAAGGTTGTGGGGTTTAAGATTGTAAGTTGAGGGACTGAAGATTGAAGGTTGACTGGTTTAAGGTTACAGGTTGAGGGGTTGAAGGTTAAAGGTTGATGGGTTGAAGGTTGAGGGGTTAAAGGTTGAAGTTAGAGGGGTTGAAGGTTGAAGGTTGAGGGCTTGAAAGTTAAAGGTTGGGAAGTTGAAGGTTGAAGGTTAAGGGGTTGGATATTGAGGGGTCGAAGGTTGAAGATTGAGGGGTTGAAGGTTTGAGGTTGAAGGTTGAGAGGTTGAAGGTTAAAGGTTAAGTGGTTGAAGGTTGAAGATTGAGGGATTGAATGTTGGGGAGTTGAAGGTTGAAGGTTGAGGGTTTGAAGGTTGAAGGTTGAGGTGTTTAAGGTTGGAGGTTTAGGAGTTGAAGGTTGAGGGGTTGAAGGTTGAAGGTTGAGAAGTTGAAGGTTGATGGTTGAGGGGTTGAAGGTTGAAGGTTGTGGGGTTTAAGATTGAAAGTTGAGGGACTGAAGATTAAAGGTTGACTGGTTGAAGGTTACAGGTTGAGGGGTAGAAGGTTGAAGGTTGAGGGTTTGAAAGTTAAAGGTTAAGGGAATGAAGGTCGAAGGTTGAGGTGTTAAAGATAGATGGTTGGGTGGTTGAAGGTTGAAAGTTGAGGGCTTGAAGGATGAAGGTTGAAGGTTGAGTGGCTAAAGGTTGAAGGTTAAGCGGTTGAAGATCGAAGGTTGAGGGGTTAAAGGTTGAAGGTTGAAGGAGTTGAAGGTTGAAGGTTGAGGGGTTGAAGGTTGGAGGTTGAACGTTGAGGCGTTGAACGTTGAAGGTTGAGGGGTTGAAGGATGAAGGTTGAGGGGTTGAAGGTTGAAGATTGAAGGAGTTGAAGGTTGAAAGTTGAGGGGTTGAAGGTTAAATGTTGAATGTTGAAGGAGTTGAAGGTTGAAGGTTGAGGGGTTGAAGGTTGAAGGTCGAAGCTTGAGGGGTTAAAGGTTGAAGGTTGCAGGTTGAGGGGTTGAAGGTCGGAGGTTGAAGGTTGAGGGGTTGAAGGTTGAAGGTTGAGGAGTTGAAGGTTGAAGGTTGAGGGGTTGAAGATTGGAGGTTGAAGGTTGAGGCGTTGAAGGTTGAAGGTTGAGGGGTTGAAGGTTAAAGGTTGATGGGTTGAAGGTTGAGGGGTTGAAGGTTGAAGTTAGAGGGGTTGAAGGTTGAAAGGTTGAAGGTTGAAGTTTGCAGGTTGGAGGTTGAAGGTTGAAGGTTGAAGGTTGAAGGTTGAAGTTTGAGGCGTTGAACGTTGAAGGTTGAAGGTTAAACGTTGAAGTTTGAGGGGTTGGAAGTTGAAGGTGTAGGGGTTGAAGGTTGAAGGTTGAAGGTTGAGGGGTTGATTGTACAAAGTTGAAGTGTTTAAGATTGATGGTTTAGGAATTGAAGGTTGAGGGGTTGAAGGTTGAAGGTTGAGGTGTTGGAGGTTGATCGTTGAGGGGTTGAAGGTTGAAGGTTAACTGGGGAACATTGAAGGTTAAAGATTGAGGGGTTGAAAGTTAAAGATTGAGGGGCTGAAGTATAAAGGTTAAGTGGTCGAAAGTTGACTGTCTGAAGATTAAAGGTTTAGTGGTTGTAGGTTGAAGGTTGAGGGGTTGAAGTTTGAAGGTTGAGGGGTTGAAGGTTGAAGGTTGAAGGTTGAGGGGTAGAAGGTTGAAGGCTGAGTGTTTGAAAGTTAAAGGTTAAGGGGTTGAAGGTCTAAGGTAGAGGGGTTAAAGATAGATGGTTGGGTGGTTGAAGGTTGAAAGTTGAGGGCTTGAAGGATGAAAGTTGAAGGTTGAGTGGTTAAAGGTTGAAGGTTAAGGGGTTGAAGATCGAAGGTTGAGGGGTTAAAAGTTGAAGGTTGAAGGTTGAAGGTTGAGGGGTTGAAGGTTGGAGGTTGAACGTTGAGGGGTTGAAGGTTAAAGGTTGAGGTGTTGAAGGATGAAGGTTGAGGGGTTGAAGTTTTGAGGCTGAAGATTGAGGGGTTGAAGGTTAATGGTTAAGTGGTTGAAGGTTGAAGGTTAAGTTACTGAATGTTGGGGAGTTAAATGTTGAAGTCTGACAGGTTGAAGGTTGAAGGTTGAGGGGTTGAAGGTTGGAGGTTGAACGTTGAGGGGTTGAAGGTTGAAGGTTGAGGGGTTGAAGGATGAAGGTTGAGGGGTTGAAGGTTGAAGGTTGAAGGATTTGAAGGTTGAAAGTTGAGGGGTTGAAGGTTAAAGGTTGAAGGTTGAAGGAGTTGAAGGTTGAAGGTTGAGGGGTTGAAGGTCGAAGGTTGAGGGGTTAAAGGTTGAAGGTTGAAGGAGTTGAAGGTTGAAGGTTGAGGGGTTGAAGGTTGGAGGTTGAAGGTTGAGGGGTTGAAGGTTGAAGGTTGAGGAGTTGAAGGTTGAAAGTTGAGGGGTTGAAGGTTGCAGGTTGAAGGTTGAGGGGTTGAAGGTTGAAGGTTGAGGGGTTGAAGGTTAAAGGTTGATGGGTTGAAGGTTGAGGGGTTGAAGGTTGAAGTTAGAGGGGTTGAAGGTTGAAGGTTGAGGGCTTGAAAGTTGAATGTTGGGAAGTTGAAGGTTGAAGGTTAAGGGGTTGAATAGTGAGGGGTTGAAGGTTGAAGATTGAGGGGTTGAAGGTTGAAGGTTGAAGGTTGAGAGGTTGAAGGTTAAAGGTTAAGTGGTTGAAGGTTGAATGTTGAGGGACTGAATGTTGGGGAGTTGAAGGTTGAAGGTTGAGGGCTTGAAGGTTGAAGGTTGAGAAGTTGAAGGTTGATGGTTGAGGGGTTGAAGGTTGAATGTTGTGGGGTTTGGGGTTGAAAGTTGAAGGACTGAAGATTGAAGGTTGACTGGTTGAAGGTTACAGGTTGAGGGGTAGAAGGTTGAAGGTTGAGGGTTTGAAAGTTGAAGGTTAAGGGGTTGAAGGTCGAAGGTTGAGGGGTTAAAGATAGATGGTTGGGTGGTTGAAGGTTGAAAGTTGAGGGCTTGAAGGATGAAGGTTGAAGGTTGAATGGTTAAAGGTTGAAGGTTAAGCGGTTGAAGATCGAAGGTTGGGGGATTAAAGGTTGAAGGTTGAAGGAGTTGAAGGTTGAAGGTTGAGGAGTTGAAGGTTGGAGGTTGAACGTTGAGGGGTCGAAGGTTGAAGGTTGAGGGGTTGAAGGATGAAGGTTGAGGGTTTGAAGGTTAAAGGTTGAAGGTTGAAGGAGTTGAAGGTTGAAGGTTGAGGGGTTGAAGGTTGAAGGTTGAAGGTTGAGGAGCTGAAGTTTGAAGGTTGAGGGTTTGAAGGTTGGAGGTTGAAGGTTGAGGGGTTGAAGGTTGAAGGTTGAGGGGTTGAAGGTTAAAGGTTGATGGGTTGAAGGTTGAGGGGTTGAAGGTTGAAGTTAGAGGGGGTGAATGTTGAAAGGTTGAATGTTGAGGGGTTGAAGGTTGAAAGTTGAGGGGTTGAAGGTTAAAGGTTAAAGGTTGAAGGAGTTGAAGGTTGAAGGTTGAGGGGTTGAAGGTTGGAGGTTGAGGGTTGAAGGAGTTGAAGGTTGAAGGTTGAGTTGTTGAAGGTTGGAGGTTGAACGTTGAGGGGTTGAAGGTTGAAGGTTGAGGAGTTGAAGGTTGAAGGTTGAGGGGTTTAAGGTTGAAGGTTGAGGGGTTGAAGGTTGAAGGTTGAGGGGTTGAAGGTTAAAGGTTGATGGGTTGAAGGTTGAAGGTTGAAGGAGTTGAAGGTTGAAAGTTGAGGGGTTGAAGGTTAAAGGGTTGAAGGTTGAAGGAGTTGAAGGTTGAAGGTTGAGGGGTTGAAGGTTGAAGGTCGAAGGTTGCGGGGTTAAAGGTTGAAGGTTGAAGGAGTTGAAGGTTGAAGGTTGAGGGGTTGAAGGTTGGAGGTTGAACGTTGAGGGGTTGAAGGTTGAAGGTTGAGGGGTTGAAGGATGAAGGTTGAGGGGTTGAAGGTTGAAGGTTGATGGAGTTGAAGGTTGAAAGTTGAGGGGTTGAAGGTTAAAGGTTGAAGGTTGGAGGAGTTGAAGGTTGAAGGTTGAGGGGTTGAAGGTTGAAGGTCGAAGGTTGAGGGGTTAAAGGTTGAAGGTTGAAGGAGTTGAAGGTTGAAGGTTGAGGGGTTGAAGGTTGGAGGTTGAACGTTGAGGGGTTGAAGGTTGAAGGATGAGGAGTTGAAGGTTGAAGGTTGAGGGGTTGAATGTTGAAGGTTGAGGGGTTGAAGGTTGAAGGTTGAGGGGTTGTAGGTTAAATGTTGATGGGTTGAAGGTTGAGGGGTTGAAGGTTGAAGTTAGAGGGGTTGAAGGTTGAAGGTTGATTGCTTGAAAGTTAAAGGTTGGGAAGTTAAAGGTTGAAGGTTAAGGGGTTGAATATTGAGGGGTTGAAGGTTGAAGATTGAGGGGTTGAAGGTTGAAGGTTGAAGGTTGAGAGATTGAAGGTTAAAGGTTAAGTGGTTGGAGGTTGAAGGTTGAGGGACTGAATGTTGGGGATTTGAAGGTTGAAGGTTGAGGGCTTGAAGGTTGAAGGTTGAGGTGTTTAAGGTTGGAGGTTTAGGAGTTGAAGGTTGAAGGTTGAGGGGTTTAAGGTTGAAGGTCGAAGGTTGAGGGGTTAAAGGTTGAAGGTTGAAGGAGTTGAAGGTCGAAGGTTGAGGGGTTGAAGGTTGGAGGTTGAACGTTGAGGGGTTGAAGGTTGAAGGTTGAGGGGTTGAAGGATGAAGGTTGAGGGGTTGAAGGTTGAAGGTTGAAGGAGTTGAAGGTTGAAAGTTGAGGGGTTGAAGGTTAAAGGTTGAAGGTTGAAGGAGTTGAAGGTTGAAGGTTGAGGGGTTGAAGGTTGAAGGTCGAAGGTTGATTGGTTAAAGGTTGAAGGTTGAAGGAGTTGAAGGTTGAAGGTTGAGGGGTTGAAGGTTGGAGGTTGAACGTTGACGGGTTGAAGGTTGAAGGTTGAGGAGTTGAAGGTTGAAGGTTGAGGGGTTGAAGGTTGAAGGTTGAGGCGTTGAAGGTTGAAGGTTGAGGGGTTGAAGGTTAAAGGTTGATGGGTTGAAGGTTGAGGGGTTGAAGGTTGAAGTTAGAGGGATTGAAGGTTGAAGGTTGAGGGCTTGAAAGTTGAAGGTTATGAAGTTGAAGGTTGAAGGTTAAGGGGTTGAATATTGAGGGGTTGAAGGTTGAAGATTGAGGGGTTGAAGGTTGAAGGTTGAAGGTTGAGAGGTTGAAGGTTAAAGGTTAAGTGGTTGAAGGTTGAAGGTTGAGGGCTTGAAGGTTGAAGGTTGTGGTGTTTAAGGTTGGAGGTTTAGGAGTTGAAGGTTGAGGGGTTGAAGGTTGAGGAGTTGAAGGTTGAAGGTTGAGGGGTTGAAGGTTGGAGGTTGAAGGTTGAGGGGTTGAAGGTTGAAGGTTGAGGGCTTGAAGGTTGAAGGTTGAAGGTTGAGGTGTTTAAGGTTGGAGGTTTAGGAGTTGAAGGTTGAGGGGTTGAAGGTTGAAGGTTGAGAAGTTGAAAGTTGATGGTTGAGGGGTTGAAGGAGTTGAAGGTTGAAAGTTGAGGGGTTGAAGGTTAAAGGGTTGAAGGTTGAAGGAGTTGAAGGTTGAAAGTTGAGGGGTTGAAGGTTGAAGGTCGAAGGTTGCGGGGTTAAAGGGGGAAGGTTGAAGGAGTTGAAGGTTGAAGGTTGAGGGGTTGAAGGTTGGAGGTTGAACGTTGAGGGGTGAAGGTTGAAGGTTGAGGGGTTGAAGGATGAAGGTTGAGGGGTTGAAGGTTGAAGGTTGATGGAGTTGAAGGTTGAAAGTTGAGGGGTTGAAGGTTAAAGGTTCAAGGTTGGAGGAGTTGAAGGTTGAAGGTTGAGGGGTTGAAGGTTGAAGGTCGAAGGTTGAGGGGTTAAAGGTTGAAGGTTGTAGGAGTTGAAGGTTGAAGGTTGAGGGGTTGAAGGTTGAGGGGTTGAAGGTTGGAGGTTGAACGTTGAGGGGTTGAAGGTTGAAGGATGAGGAGTTGAAGGTTGAAGGTTGAGGGGTTGAATGTTGAAGGTTGAGGGGTTGAAGGTTGAAGGTTGAGGGGTTGTAGGTTAAAGGTTGATGGGTTGAAGGTTGAGGGGTTGAAGGTTGAAGTTAGAGGGGTTGAAGGTTGAAGGTTGATTGCTTGAAAGTTAAAGGTTGGGAAGTTAAAGGTTGAAGGTTAAGGGGTTGAATATTGAGGGGTTGAAGGTTGAAGATTGAGGGGTTGAAGGTTGAAGGTTGAAGGTTGAGAGGTTGAAGGTTAAAGGTTAAGTGGTTGAAGGTTGAAGGTTGAGGGACTGAATGTTGGGGATTTGAAGGTTGAAGGTTGAGGGCTTGAAGGTTGAAGGTTGAGGTGTTTAAGGTTGGAGGTTTAGGAGTTGAAGATTAAAGGTTGAGGGGTTGAAGGTTGAAGGTCGAAGGTTGAGGGGTTAAAGGTTGAAGGTTGAAGGAGTTGAAGGTTGAAGGTTGAGGGGTTGAAGGTTGGAGGTTGAACGTTGAGGGGTTGAAGGTTGAAGGTTGAGGGGTTGAAGGATGAAGGTTGAGGGGTTGAAGGTTGAAGGTTGAAGGAGTTGAAGGTTGAAAGTTGAGGGGTTGAAGGTTAAAGGTTGAAGGTTGAAGGTTGAAGGAGTTGAAGGTTGAAGGTTGAGGGGTTGAAGGTTGAAGGTCGAAGGTTGATTGGTTAAAGGTTGAAGGTTGAAGGTTGAGGGGTTGAAGGTTGGAGGTTGAACGTTGAGGGGTTGAAGATTGAAGGTTGAGGAGTTGAAGGTTGAAGGTTGAGGGGTTGAAGGTTGAAGGTTGAGGGGTTGAAGGTTGAAGGTTGAGGGGTTGAAGGTTAAAGGTTGATGGGTTGAAGGTTGAGGGGTTGAAGGTTGAAGTTAGAGGGGTTGAAGGTTGAAGGTTGAGGGCTTGAAAGTTGAAGGTTGGGAAGTTGAAGGTTGAAGGTTAAGGGGTTGAATATTGAGGGGTTGAAGGTTGAAGATTGAGGGGTTGAAGGTTGAAGGTTGAAGGTTGAGAGGTTGAAGGTTAAAGGTTAAGTGGTTGAAGGTTGAAGGTTGAGGGCTTGAAGGTTGAAGGTTGTGGTGTTTAAGGTTGGAGGTTTAGGAGTTGAAGGTTGAGGGGTTGAAGGTAGAAGGTTGAGGAGTTGAAGGTTGAAGGTTGAGGGGTTGAAGGTTGGAGGTTGAAGGTTGAGGGGTTGAAGGTTGAAGGTTGAGGGCTTGAAGGTTGAAGGTTGAGGTGTTTAAGGTTG
>CATVIB010000368.1:0-18556 GCA_958336395.1 Ctenicera cuprea
CCTTCAACCTCCAACCTTCAACCCCTCAACCTTCAACCTTCAACTTCTTCAACCTTCAACCTTTAACCCCTCAAGCTTCGACCTTCAACCTTCAACCCCTCAACCTTCAACTTTCAACTCCTTCAACCTTCAACCCCTCAACTTTCAACCTTCAACTCCTTCAACCTTCAACCTTTAACCCCTCAAGCTTCGACCTTCAACCTTCAACCCCTCAACCTTCAACTTTCAACTCCTTCAACATTCAACCTTTAACCTTCAACCCCTTCAACTTTCAACCTTCAACTCCTTCAACCTCCAACCTTCAACCCCTCAACCTTCAACCTTCAACTCCTTCAACCTTCAACCTTTAACCCCTCAACCTTCGATCTTCAACCGCTTAACCTTCAACCTTTAACCACTCAACCTTCAACCTTCATCCTTCAAGCCCTCAACTTTCTACCTTCAACCACCCAACCATCTATCTTTAACCCCTCAACCTTCGACCTTCATCCCCTTAACCTTTAACTTTCAAACACTCAACCTTCAACCTTCTACCCCTCAACCTGTAACTTTCAACCAGTCAACCTTTAATCTTCAGTCCCTCAACTTTCAATCTTAAACCCCACAACCTTCAACCTTCAACCCCTCAACCATCAACCTTCATTTTCTCAACCTTCAACCTTCAACCCCTCAACCTTCAACTCCTAAACCTCCAACCTTAAACACCTCAACCTTCAACCTTCAAACCCTCAACCTTCAACCTTCAACTCCCCAACATTCAATCCCTCAATCTTCAACCTTCAACCACTTAACCTTTAACCTTCAACCTCTCAACCTTCAACCTCAAACCTTCAACCCCTCAATCTTCAACCTTCGACCCCTCAATATCCAACCCCTTAACCTTCAACCTTCAACTTCCCAACCTTTAACTTTCAAGCCCTCAACCTTCAACCTTCAACCCCTCTAACTTCAACCTTCAACCCCTCAACCTTCAACCCATCAACCATTAACCTTCAACCCCTCAACCTGTAACCTTCAACCAGTCAACCTTCAATCTTCAGTCCCTCAACTTACAATCTTAAACCCCACAACCTTCAACCTTCAACCCCTCAACCTTCAACCTTCAACCACTTAACCTTTAACCTTCAACCCCTCAACCTACAACCTCAAACCTTCAACCCCTTAACCTTCATCCTTCAACCCCTCAACCTTCAACCTTCAACCCCTCAACGTTCAACCTCCAACCTTCAACCCCTCAACCTTCAACCTTCAACTCCTTCAACCTTCAACCTTTAACCCCTCAACCTTCGATATTCAACCCCTTAACCTTCAACCTTTAACCACTCAACCTTCCACTTTCATCCTTCAAGCCCTCAACTTTCAACCTTCAACCACCCAACCATCTATCTTTAACTACTCAACCTTCGACCTTCAACCCCTTAACCTTTAACTTTCAAACCCTCAACCTTCAACCTTCTACCCCTCAACCTTCAACCTTCAACCTCTCAACCTTCAAACTTCAACCCCTCAACCTTCAACCTACAACCACTCAACCTTTAATCTTCAGCCCCTCAACCTTTAACCTTCGACCCCTCAACCTTTATACTTCAGCCCCTTAATCTTTAACTTTCAACCCCTCAATCTTTAACCTTCAACAACTCAACCTTCAATTTTCAGTCCCTCAACCTTCAATGTTCAACCCCTTAACCTTCAACCTTCAACCCCTAAACGATCAACCTCCAACACCTCAACCTTCAACCTTCAACCCCTCAACCTTCAACTCCTAAACCATCAACCTTAAACACTTCTACCTTGTACAATCAACCCCTCAACCTTCAACCTCCAACCTCGAACCCCTCAACCTTCAGCCTTCAACTCCTTCAACCTTCAACCTTCAACCCCTACACCTTCAACTTTCAACCCCTTAAACTTCAACGTTTAACCCTCAACCTTCAACGTTCAACGCCTCAAACTTCAACCTCCAACCTGCAACCTTCAACCTTCAACCTTTTAACATTCAACCGCTCTAACTTCAACCTTCAACCCCTCAACCTTCAACCCATCAACCTGTAATTGTAATTGTAATTGTAATTGTAATTGTAATTGTAATTGTAATTGTAATTGTAATTGTAATTGTACTTGTAATTGTAATTGTAATTGTAATTGTAATTGTAATTGTAATTGTAATTGTAATTGTAATTGTAATTGTAATTGTAATTGTAATTGTAATTGTAATTGTAATTGTAATTGTAATTGTAATTGTAATTGTAATTGTAATTGTAATTGTAATTGTAATTCTAATTGTAATTGTAATTGTAATAGTAATTTTAATTGTAATTGTAATTGTAATTGTAATTGTAATTGTAATTGTAATTGTAATTGTAATTGTAATTGTAATTGTAATTGTAACTGTAATTGTAATTGTAACTGTAATTGTAATTGTAATTGTAATTGTAATTGTAATTGTAATTGTAATTCTAATTGTAATTGTAATTGTAATTGTAATTGTAATTGTAATTGTAATTGTAACTGTAATTGTAATTGTAACTGTAATTGTAATTGTAATTGTAATTGTAATTGTAATTGTAATTGTAATTGTAATTGTAGTTGTAATTGTAATTGTAATTGTAATTGTAATTGTAATTGTAATGGTAATTGTAATTGTAATTGTAATTGTAATTGTAATTGTAATTGTAATTGTAATTGTAATTGTAATTGTAATTGTAATTGTAATTGTAATTGTAATTGTAATGGTAATTGTAATTGTAATTGTAATTGTAATTGTAATTGTAATTGTAATTGTAATTGTAATTGTAATTGTAATTGTAATTGTAATCGTAATCGTAATTGTAATTGTAATTGTAATTGTAATTGTAATTGTAATTGTAATTGTAATTGTAATTGTAATTGTAATTGTAATTGTAATTGTAATTTTAATTGTAATTTTAATTGTAATTGTAATTGTAATTGTAATTGTAATTGTAATTGTAATTGTAATTGTAATTGTAATTGTAATTGTATTTGTAATTGTAATTGTAATTGTAATTGTAATTGTAATTGTAATTGTAATTGTAATTGTAATTGTAATTGTAATTGTAATTGTAATTGTAATTGTAATTGTAATTGTAATTGTAATTGTAATTGTAATTGTAATTGTAATTGTAATTGTAATTGTAATTGTAATTGTAATTGTAATTGTAATTGTAATTGTAATTGTAATTGTAATTGTAATTGTAATTGTAATTGTAATTGTAATTGTAATTGTAATTGTAATTGTAATTGAATTGTAATAGTAATTGTAATTGTAATTGTAATTGTAATTGTAATTGTAATTGTAATTGTAATTGTAATTGTAATTGTAATTGTAATTGTAATTGTAATTGTAATTGTAATTGTAATTGTAATTTTAATTGTAATTGTAATTGTAATTGTAATTGTAATTGTAATTGTAATTGTAATTGTGTTTGTAATTGTAATTGTAATTGTAATTGTAATTGTAATTGTAATTGTAATTGTAATTGTAATTGTAATTGTAATTGTAATTGTAATTGGAATTGGAATTGGAATTGGAATTGTAATTGTAATTGTAATTGTAATTGTAAATGTAATTGTAATTGTAACTGTAATTGTAATGGTAATTGTAATTGTAGTTGTAATTGTAATTGTAATTGTAATTGTAATTGTAATTGTAATTGTAATTGTAATTGTAATTGTAATTGTAATTGTAATTGTAATTGTAATTGTAATTGTAATTGTAATTGTAATTGTAATTGTAATTGTAATTGCAATTGTAATTGTAATTGTAATTGTAATTGTAATTGTAATTCTACTTGTAATTGTAATTGTAATTGTAATTGTAATTGTAATTGTAATTGTAATTGTAATTGTAATTGTAATTGTAATTGTAATTGTAATTGTAATTGTAATTGTAATTGTAATTGTAAATGTAATTGTAATTGTAATTGTAATTGTAATTCTAATTGTAATTGTAATTGTAATAGTAATTTTATATGTAATTGTAATTGTAATTGTAATTGTAATTGTAATTGTAATTGTAATTGTAATTGTAATTGTAACTGTAATTGTAATTGTAACTGTAATTGTAATTGTAATTGTAATTGTAATTGTAATTGTAGTTGTAATTGTAATTGTAATTGTAATTGTAATTGTAATTGTAATTGTAATTGTAATTGTAATTGTAATTGTAATTGTAATTGTAATTGTAATTGTAATTGTAATTGTAATTGTAATGTAATTGTAATTGTAATTGTAATTGTAATTGTAATTGTAATTGTAATTGTAATTGTAATTGTAATTGTAATTGTAATTGTAATTGTAATTGTAATTGTAATTGTAACTGTAATTGTAATTGTAATTGTAATTGTAATTGTAATTGTAATTGTAATTGTAATTGTAATTGTAATTGTAATTGTAATTGTAATTGTAATTGTAATTGTAATTGTAATTGTAATTGTAATTGTAATTGTAATTGTAACTGTAATTGTATTTGTAATTGTAATTGTAATTGTAATTGTAATTGTAATTGTAATTGTATTTGTAATTGTAATTGTAATTGTAATTGTAATTGTAATTGTAATTGTAATTGTAATTGTAATTGTAATTGTAATTGTAATTGTAATTGTAATTGTAATTGTAATTGTAATTGTAATTGTAATTGTAATTGGAATTGTAATTGTAATTGTAATTGTAATTGTAATTGTAATTGTAATTGTAATTGTAATTGTAATTGTAATTGTAATTGTAATTGTAATTGTAATTGTAATTGTAATTGTAATTGTAATTGTAATTGTAATTGTAATTGTAATTGTAATTGTAACTGTAATTGTAATTTTAATTGTAATTGTAAGTGTAATTGTAATTGTAATTGTAATTGTAATTGTAATTGTAATTGTAATTGTAATTGTAATTGTAATTGTAATTTTAATTGTAATTGTAATTGTAATTGTAATTATAATTATAATTGTAATTGTAATTGTAATTGTAATTGTAATTGTAATTGTAATTGTAATTGTAATTGTAATTGTAATTGTAATTGTAATTGTAATTGTAATTGTAATTGTAATTGTAATTGTAATTGTAATTGTAATTGTAATTGTAATTGTAATTGTAATTGTAATTGTAATTGTAATTGTAATTGTAATTGTAATTGTAATTGTAATTGTAATTGTAAGTGTAATTGTAATTGTAATTGTAATGGGAATTGTAATTGTAATTGTAAATGTAACTATAATTGTAATTGTAATTGTAATTGTAATTGTAATTGTAATTGTAATTGTAATTGTAATTGTAATTGTAATTGTAATTGTAATTGTAATTGTAATTGTAATTGTAATTGTAATTGTAATTGTAATTGTAATTGTAATTGTAATTGTAATTGTAATTGTAATTGTAATTGTAATTGTAATTGTAATTGTAATTGTAATTGTAATTGTAATTGTAATTGTAATTGTAATTGTAATTGTAATTGTAATTGTAATTGTAATTGTAATTGTAATTGTAATTGTAATTGTAATTGTAATTGTAATTGTAATTGTAATTGTAATTGTAATTGTAATTGTAATTGTAATTGTAATTGTAATTGTAATTGTAATTGTAATTGTAATTGTAATCGTAATTGCAATTGTAATTGTAATTGTAATTGTAATTGAAATTGTAATTGTAATTGTAATTGTAATTGTAATTGTAATTGTAATTGTAATTGTAATTGTAATTGTAATTGTAATAGTAATGGTAATTGTAATTGTAATTGTAATTGTAATTGTAATTGTAATTGTAATTGTAATTGTAATTGTACTTGTAATTGTAATTGAAATTGAAATTGTAATTGTAATTGTAATTGTAATTGTAATTGTAATTGTAATTGTAATTGTAATTGTAATAGTAATTGTAATTGTAATTGTAATTGTAATTGTAATTGTAATTGTAATTGTAACTGTAATTGTAATTGTAATTGTAATTGTAATTGTAATTGTAATTGTAATTGTAATTGTAATTGTAATTGTAATTGTAATTGTAATTGTAATTGTAATTGTAATTGTAATTGTAATTGTAATTGTAATTGTAATTGTAATTGTAACTGTAATTGTATTTGTAATTGTAATTGTAATTGTAATTGTAATTGTAATTGTATTTGTAATTGTAATTGTAATTGTAAATGTAATTGTAATTGTAACTGTAATTGTAATTGTAATTGTAATTGTAATTGTAATTGTAATTGTAATTGTAATTGTAATTGTAATTGTAATTGTAATTGTAATTGTAATTGTAATTGTAATTGTAATTGTAATTGTAATTGTAATTGTAATTGTAATTGTAATTGTAATTGTAATTGTAATTGTAATTGTAATTGTAATTGTAATTGTAATTGTAATTGTAATTGTAATTGTAATTGTAATTGTAATTGTAATTGTAATTGTAATTGTAATTGTAATTGTAATTGTAATTGTAATTGTAATTTTAATTGTAATTGTAAGTGTAATTGTAATTGTAATTGTAATTGTAATTGTAATTGTAATTTTAATTGTAATTGTAATTGTAATTGTAATTGTAATTGTAATTGTAATTGTAATTGTAATTGTAATTGTAATTGTAATTGTAATTGTAATTGTAATTGTAATTGTAATTGTAATTGTAATTGTAATTGTAATTGTAATTGTAATTGTAATTGTAATTGTAATTGTAATTGTAATTGTAATTGTAATTGTAATTGTAATTGTAATTGTAATTGTAATTGTAAGTGTAATTGTAATTGTAATTGTAATGGGAATTGTAATTGTAATTGTAAATGTAACTATAATTGTAATTGTAATTGTAATTGTAATTGTAATTGTAATTGTAATTGTAATTGTAATTGTAATTGTAATTGTAATTGTAATTGTAATTGTAATTGTAATTGTAATTGTAATTGTAATTGTAATTGTAATTGTAATTGTAATTGTAATTGTAATTGTAATTGTAATTGTAATTGTAATTGTAATTGTAATTGTAATTGTAATTGTAATTGTAATTGTAATTGCAATTGTAATTGTAATTGTAATTGTAATTGTAATTGTAATTGTAATTGTAATTGTAATTGTAATGGTAATTGTAATTGTAATTGTAATTGTAATTGTAATTGTAATTGTAATTGTAATTGTAATTGTAATTGTAATTGTAATTGTAATTGTAATTGTATTTGTAATTGTAATTGTAATTGTACTTGTAATTGTAATTGAAATTGTAATTGTAATTGTAATTGTAATTGTAATTGTAATTGTAATTGTAATTGTAATTGTAATTGTAATAGTAATTGTAATTG
The DNA here is from genome assembly GCA_958336395.1 of Ctenicera cuprea. Classification (NCBI taxonomy): domain Eukaryota; kingdom Metazoa; phylum Arthropoda; class Insecta; order Coleoptera; family Elateridae; genus Ctenicera; species Ctenicera cuprea. The sequence continues at coordinate 7,298 of CATVIB010000368.1, forward strand.
TAATTGTAATTATAGTTGTAATTGTAATTGTAATTGTAATTGTAATTGTAATTGTAATTGTAATTGTAATTGTAATTGTAATTGTAATTGTAATTGTAATTGTAATTGTAATTGTAATTGTAATTGTAATTGTAATTGTAATTGTAATTGTAATTGTAATTGTAATTGTAATTGTAATTGTAATTGTAATTGTAATTGTAATTGTAATTGTAATTGTAATTGTAATTGTAATTGTAATTGTAATTGTAATTGTAATTGTAATTGTAATTGTAATTGTTATTGTAATTGTAAGTGTAATTGTAATTGTAATTGTAATTGTAATTGTAATTGTAATTGTAATTGTAATTGTAATGGTAATTGTACGTGTAATTATAATTGTAATTGTAATTGTAATTGTAATTCAACCTTTAACCACTCAACCTTCAACCTTCATCCTTCAAGCCCTCATCTTTCAACCTTTAACCCATTAACCTTCAACTTTCAAACCCTCAACCAAAACCTTCTACCGCTCAACCTTTAACCTTCAACCAGTCAACCTTCAATCTTCAGTCCCTCAACTTTCAATCTTCAACCCCACAACCTTCAACCTTCAACTCCTCAACCATCAACCTTCAACTTCTCAACCTTCAACCATCAACCCCTCAACCTGCAACTCCTAAACCTCCAACATTAAACACCTCAACCTTCAACCTTCAACCCCTCAACATTCAACCCCTCAACCTTCAACCTTCAACCACTTAACCTTTAACCTTCAACCCTCAACCTTCAACCTTCAACCCCTCTAGCTTCAACTTTCAACCTTTAACGGTCAACCCTTCAACCTTCAACCTTCAACCCCTCAACCTTCAACCCTCATCCCCACAACCTTCAACCTTCAACTACTTAACCTTTAACCTTCAAGCCCTCAACCTTCAACCTTCAACCCCTCTAACTTCAACCTTCAACCTATAACGGTCAACCCTTCAACCTTCAACCTTCAACCCCTCAACCTTCAACCTTCATCCCCACAACCTTCAACCTTGAACCCGTCAACCCTTCAACATTCAACCTCCAACTCTTCAACCTTCAATTTTCAACCTGTCAACCTCTCAACCTTCAACCTTCAACTCCTCTACCTGCAACTTTCAACCTCTCAACCTTCAACGATCAACCTCTCAACCTTCAACTTTCACCCCCTCAACCTTCAACATTCAACCCACAACCTTCTACCTTCAACCCCTCAACCTTCAACCTTCATCCTTCAACCCCTCAACCTGCAACCAACAACCTCTCAACCTTCAACCTTTAACTCCTCAACCTTCAACCTTCAACCCCTCAACTTTCAACTTTCAACCTTCAACTCCTGAACCTGCAACTTTCAACTTCTCAGACTTCAACATTTAAGTCCTCAACCTTCAACCCCTCAACCCCTCAGGCTCCAACCTTCAACCCCTCAACCTTCAACATTAACCATTTAACCCCTGCACCTTTAACCTTCCACCCGTTATACTTCAACCTTCAATCCTTCAATCTTCAACCTCCAGCCCCTCAACTGATGACCTTCGACGCCTCAACCTTCAACCTTCAACCTCTTAACTTTCAATTTTAAGCCCCTCAATCTTCAACCTTCAACCCCTCAACCTTCAACCTTCAACCTCTCAACCTTCAACCGTCAACCTAACAACCATCAACCCCTCAACCTTCAACCTTCAACCCCTCAACCTTCAAACTTCAGCCCCTCAATCTTTAACTTTCAACCCCTCAATCTTTAACCTTCAACAACCCAACCTTCAATTTTCAACCCCTCAACGATCAACCTCCAACACCTCAACCTTCAACCTTCCACCCCTCAAGCTTCAACTCCTAAACCATCAATCTTAAACACTTCAAACTTCTGCAATCAACCCCTCAACCTTCTACCTCCAACCTTCAACCCCTCAACCTTCAACCTTTAACGCCTCAAACTTCAACCTTCAACTTTCAACCTTCAACCTCCAACCTTCAACCTTCAACCTTCAACCATTCAACCTTCAACCCCTCAACCTTCAATCTTCAACTAATCAACCCTCAACCCATCAACCTTTAACCTTCAACCCCTCAACCTTCAACCTTCAACCCCTCTACCTTCAACCTCCAACCTTCAACCCCTCAACCTTCAACCTTCAACTCCTTCAACCTTCAACCTTTAACCCCTCAACCTTCGACCTTCAACCTTCAACTCCTCAACCTTCAACCTTCAACTCCTTCAACCTTCAACCTTTAACCTTCAACCCCTCAACTTTCAACCTTCAACTCCTCCAACCTTCAACCTTCAACCCCTCAACCTTCAACCTCCAACCTTCAACCCTTCAACCTTCAACCTTCAACTCCTTCAACCTTCAACCTTTAACCCCTCAACCTTTGATCTTCAACCCCTTAACCTTCAACCTTTAACCACTCAACCTTCAACCTTCATCCTTCAAGCCCTCAACTTTCAACCTTCAACCACCCAACCATCTATCTTTAACCCCTCAACCTTCGACCTTTAACCCCTTAACCTTTAACTTTCAAACCCTCAACCTTCAACTTTCTACCCTTCAACCTTCAACCTTCAACCCCTCAACCTTCAAACTTCAACCCCTTAACCTTCAACCTACAACCACTCAACCTTTAATCTTCAGATCCTCAACCTTTAACCTTTGACCCCTCAACCTTTAAACTTCAGCCCATCAATCTTTAACTTTCAACCCCTCAATTTTTAACCTTCAACAACTCAACCTTCAATTTTCAGTCCCTCAACCTTCAATGTTCAACCCCTTAACCCCTAATAACCTAATTGTAATTGTAATTGTAATTGTAATTGTAATTGTAATTGTAATTGTAATTGTAATTGTAATTGTAATTGTAATTGTAATTGTATTTGTAATTGTAATTGTAATTGTAATTGTAATTGTAATTGTAATTGTAATTATAATTGTAATTGTAATTGTAGTTGTAATTGTAATTGTAAATGTAATTGTAATTGTAATTGTAATTATAATTGTAATTGTAATTGTAATTGTAATTGTAATTGTAATTGTAATTGTAATTGTAATTGTAATTGTATTTGTAATTGTAACTGTAATTGTAATTGTAATTGTAATTGTAATTATAATTGTAATTGTAATTGTAGTTGTAATTGTAATTGTAAATGTAATTGTAATTGTAATTGTAATTGTAATTGTAATTGTAATTGTAATTGTAATTGTAATTGTAATTGTAATTGTAATTGTAATTGTAATTGTAATTGTAATTGTAATTGTAATTGTAATTGTAAGTGTAATTGTAATTGTAATTGTAATTGTAATTGTAATTGTAATTGTAATTGTAATTGTAATTGTAATTATAATTGTAATTGAAATTGTAATTGTAGTTGTAATTGTAATTGTATTGGTAGTTGTAATTGTAATTGTAATTGTAATTGTAATTGTAATTGTAATTGTAATTGTAATTGTAATTGTAATTGTAATTGTAATTGTAAATGTAATTGTAATTGTAATTGTAATTCTAATTGTAATTGTAATTGTAATTGTAATTGTAATTGTAATTAAAATTGTAATTATAATTGTAATTGTAATTGTAATTGTAATTGTAATTGTAATTGTAATTGTAATTGTAATTGTAATGGTAATTGTAATTGTAATTGTAATTGTAATTGTAATTGTAATTGTAATTGTAATTGTAATTGTAATTGTAATTGTAATTGTAATTGTAATTGTAATTGTAATTGTAATTGTAATTGTAATTGTAATTGTAATTGTAATTGTAATTGTAATTGTAATTGTAATTGTAATTGTAATTGTAATTGTAATTGTAATTGTAATTGTAATTGTAATTGTAATTGTAATTGTAATTGTAATTGTAATTGTAATTGTAATTGTAATTGTAATTGTAATTGTAATTGTAATTGTAATTGTAATTGTAATTGTAATTGTAATTGTAATTGTAATTGTAATTGTAATTGTAATTGTAATTGTAATTGTAATTGTAATTGTAATTGTAATTGTAATTGTAATTGTAATTGTAATTGTAATTGTAATTGTAATTGTAATTGTAATTGTAGTTGTAATTGTGATTGTAATTATAATTGTAATTGTAATTGTAATTGTAATTGTAATTGTAATTGTAATTGTAATTGTAATTGTAATTGTAGTTGTTAAATTGAAATTGTAATTGTAATTGTAATTGTAATTGTAATTGTAATTGTAATTGTAATTGTAATTGTAATTGTAATTGTATTGTAATTGTAATTGTAATTGTAATTGAAATTGTAATTGTAATTGTAATTGTAATTGTAATTGTAATTGTAATTGTAATTGTAATGTAATTGTGATTGTAATTGTAATTGTAATTGTAATTGTAATTGTAATTGTAATTGTAATTGTAATTGTAATTGTAATTGTAATTGTAATTGTAATTGTAATTGTAATTGTAATTGTAATTGTAATTGTAATTGTAATTGTAATTGTAATTGTAATTGTAATTGTAATTGTAATTGTAATTGTATTGTAATTGTAATTGTAATTGTAATTGTAATTGTAATTGTAATTAAATTGTAATTATAATTGTAATTGTAATTGTAATTGTAATTGTAATTGTAATTGTAATTGTAATTGTAATTGTAATTGAAATTGTAATTGTAATTGTAATTGTAATTGTAATTGTAATTGTAATTGTAATTGTAATTGTAATTGTAATTGTAATTGTAATTGTAATTGTAATTGTAATTGTAATTGTAATTATAATTGTAATTGTAATTGTAGATTCAGTTTCAGTTTCAGTTTCAGTTTCAGTTTCAGTTTCAGTTTCAGTTTCAGTTTCAGTTTCAGTTTCAGTTTCAGTTTCAGTTTCAGTTTCAGTTTCAGTTTCAGTTTCAGTTTCAGTTTCAGTTTCAGTTTCAGTTTCAGTTTCAGTTTCAGTTTCAGTTTCAGTTTCAGTTTCAGTTTCAGTTTCAGTTTCAGTTTCAGTTTCAGTTTCAGTTTCAGTTTCAGTTTCAGTTTCAGTTTCAGTTTCAGTTTCAGTTTCAGTTTCAGTTTCAGTTTCAGTTTCAGTTTCAGTTTCGTTTCAGTTTCAGTTTCAGTTTCAGTTTCAGTTTCAGTTTCAGTTTCAGTTTCAGTTTCAGTTTCAGTTTCAGTTTCAGTTTCAGTTTCAGTTTCAGTTTCAGTTTCAGTTTCAGTGTCAGTTTTAGATTCAGTTTCAGTTTCAGTTTCAGTTTCAGTTTCAGTTTCAGTTTCAGTTTCAGTTTCAGTTTCAGTTTCAGTTTCAGTTTCAGTTTCAGTTTCAGTTTCAGTTTCAGATTCAGTTTCAGTTTCAGTTTCAGTTTCAGTTTCAGTTTCAGTTTTCAGTTTCAGTTTCAGTTTCAGTTTCAGTTTCAGTTTCAGTTTCAGTTTCAGTTTTTAGTTTCAGTTTCAGTTTCAGTTTCAGTTTCAGTTTCAGTTTCAGTTTCAGTTTCAGTTTCAGTTTCAGTTTCAGTTTCAGTTTCAGTTTCAGTTTTAGTTTCAGTTTCAGTTTCAGTGTCAGTTTCAGTTTCAGTTTCAGTTTCAGTTTCAGTTTCAGTTTCAGTTTCAGTTTCAGTTTCAGTTTCAGTTTCAGTTTCAGTTTCAGTTTCAGTTTCAGTTTCAGTTTCAGTTTCAGTTTCAGTTTCAGTTTCAGTTTCAGTTTCAGTTTCAGTTTCAGTTTCAGTTTCAGTTTCAGTTTCAGTTTCAGTTTCAGTTTCAGTTTCAGTTTCAGTTTCAGTTTCAGTTTCAGTTTCAGTTTCAGTTTCAGTTTCAGTTTCAGTTTCAGTTTCAGTTTCAGTTTCAGTTTCAGTTTTAGTTTCAGTTTCAGTTTCAGTGTCAGTTTTAGTTTCAGTTTCAGTTTCAGTTTCAGTTTCAGTTTCAGTTTCAGTTTCAGTTTCAGTTTCAGTTTCAGTTTCAGTTTCAGTGTCAGTTTCAGTTTCAGTTTCAGTTTCAGTTTCAGTTTCAGTTTCAGTTTCAGTTTCAGTTTCAGTTTCAGTTTCAGTTTCAGTTTCAGTTTCAGTTTCAGTTTCAGTTTCAGTTTCAGTTTCAGTTTCAGTTTCAGTTTCAGTTTCAGTTTCAGTTTAGTTTCAGTTTCAGTTTCAGTTTCAGTTTCAGTTTCAGTTTCAGTTTCAGTTTCAGTTTCAGTATCAGTTTCAGTTTCAGTTTCAGTTTCAGTTTCAGTTTCAGTTTCAGTTTCAGTTTCAGTTACAGTTTCAGTTTCAGTTTCAGTTTCAGTTTCAGTTTCAGTTTCAGTTTCAGTTTCAGTTTCAGTTTCAGTTTCAGTTTCAGTTTCAGTTTCAGTTTCAGTTTCAGTTTTAGTTTCAGTTTCAGTTTCAGTGTCAGTTTTAGATTCAGTTTCAGTTTCAGTTTCAGTTTCAGTTTCAGTTTCAGTTTCAGTTTCAGTTTCAGTTTCAGTTTCAGCTTCAGTTTCAGTTTCAGTTTCAGTTTGAGTTTGAGTTTCAGTTTCAGTTTCAGTTTCAGTTTCAGTTTCAGTTTCAGTTTCAGTTTCAGTTTCAGTTTCAGTTTCAGTTTCAGTTTCAGTTTCAGTTTCAGTTTCAGTTTCAGTTTCAGTTTCAGTTTCAGTTTCAGTTTCAGTTTCAATTTCAGTTTCAGTTTCAGTTTCAGTTTCAGTTTCAGTTTCAGTTTCAGTTTCAGTTTCAGTTTCAGTTTCAGTTTCAGTTTCAGTTTCAGTTTCAGTTTCAGTTTCAGTTTCAGTTTCAGTTTCAGTTTCAGTTTCAGTTTCAGTTTCAGTTTCACTTTCAGTTTCAGTTTCAGTTTCAGGTTCAGTATCAGTTTCAGTTACAGTTTCAGTTTCAGTTTCAGTTTCAGTTTCAGTTTCAGTTTCAGTTTCAGTTTCAGTTTCAGTTTCAGTTTCAGTTTCAGTTTCAGTTTCAGTTTCAGTTTCAGCTTCAGCTTCAGTTTCAGTTTCAGTTTCAGTTTTCAGTTTCAGTTTCAGTTTCAGTTTCAGTTTCAGTGTCAGTTTTAGTTTCAGTTTCAGTTTCAGTTTCAGTTTTAGTTTCAGTTTCAGTTTCAGCTTCAGTTTCAGTTTCAGTTTCAGTTTCAGTTTCAGTTTCAGTTTCAGTTTCAGTTTCAGTTTCAGTTTCAGTTTCAGTTTCAGTTTCAGTTTCAGTTTCAGTTTCAGTTTCAGTTTCAGTTTCAGTTTCAGTTTCAGTTTCAGTTTCAGTTTCAGTTTCAGTTTCAGTTTCAGTTTCAGTTTCAGTTTCAGTTTCAGTTTCAGTTTCAGTTTCAGTTTCAGTTTCAGTTTCAGTTTCAGTTTCAGTTTCAGTTTCAGTTTCAGTTTCAGTTTCAGTTTCAGTTTCAGTTTCTGTTTCAGTTTCAGGTTCAGTATCAGTTTCAGTTACAGTTTCAGTTTCAGTTTCAGTTTCAGTTTCAGTTTCAGTTTCAGTTTCAGTTTCAGTTTCAGTTTCAGTTTCAGTTTCAGCTTCAGCTTCAGTTTCAGTTTCAGTTTCAGTTTCAGTTTCAGTTTCAGTTTCAGTTTCAGTTTCAGTTTCAGTTTCAGTTTCAGTTTCAGTTTCAGTTTCAGTTTCAGTTTCAGTTTCAGTTTCAGTTTCAGTTTCAGTTTCAGTTTCAGATTCAGTTTCAGTTTCAGTTTCAGTTTCAGTTTCAGTTTCAGTTTCAGTTTCAGTTTCAGTTTCAGTTTCAGTTTCAGTTTCAGTTTCAGTTTCAGTTTCAGTTTCAGTTTCAGTTTCAGTTTCAGTTTCAGTTTCAGTTTCAGTTTCAGTTTCAGTTTCAGTTTCAGTTTCAGTTTCAGTTTCAGTTTCAGTTTCAGTTTCAGTTTCAGCTTCAGTTTCAGTTTCAGTTTCAGTTTCAGTTTCAGTTTCAGTTTCAGTTTCAGTTTCAGTTTCAGTTTCAGTTTCAGTTTCAGTTTCAGTTTCAGTTTCAGTTTCAGTTTCAGTTTCAGTGGCAGTTTCAGTTTCAGTTTCAGTTTCAGTTTCAGTTTCAGTTTCAGTTTCAGTTTCAGTTTCAGTTTCAGTTTCAGTTTCAGTTTCAGATTCAGTTTCAGTTTCAGTTTCAGTTTCAGTTTCAGTTTCAGTTTCAGTTTCAGTTTCAGTTTCAGTTTCAGTTTCAGTTTCAGTTTCAGTTTCAGTTTCAGTTTCAGTTTCAGTTTCAGTTTCAGTTTCAGTTTTTCAGTTTCAGTTCAGTTTCAGTTTCAGTTTCAGTTTCAGTTTCAGTTTCAGTTTTCAGTTTCAGTTTCAGTTTCAGTTTTCAGTTTCAGTTTCAGTTTCAGTTTCAGTTTCAGTTTCAGTTTCAGTTTCAGTTTCAGTTTCAGTTTCAGTTTTCAGTTTCAGTTTCAGTTTCAGTTTCAGTTTCAGTTTCAGTTTCAGTTTCAGTTTCAGTTTCAGTTTCAGTTTCAGTTTCAGTTTCAGTTTCAGTTTCAGTTTCAGTTTCAGTTTCAGTTTCAGTTTCAGTTTCAGTTTCAGTTTCAGTTTCAGTTTCAGTTTCAGTTTCAGTTTCAGTTTCAGTTTCAGTTTCAGTTTCAGTTTCAGTTTCAGTTTCAGTTTCAGTTTCAGTTTCAGTTTCAGTTTCAGTTTCAGTTTCAGTTTTAGTTTCAGTTTCAGTTTCAGTGTCAGTTTAGTTTCAGTTTCAGTTTCAGTTTCAGTTTCAGTTTCAGTTTCAGTTTCAGTTTCAGTTTCAGTTTCAGTTTCAGTTTCAGTTTCAGTTTCAGTTTCAGTTTCAGTTTCAGTTTCAGTTTCAGTTTCAGTTTCAGTTTCAGTTTCAGTTTCAGTTTCAGTTTCAGTTTCAGTTTCAGTTTTTTCAGTTTCAGTTTCAGTTTCAGTTTCAGTTTCAGTTTCAGTTTCAGTTTCAGTTTCAGTTTCAGTTTCAGTTTCAGTTTCAGTTTCAGTTTCAGTTTCAGTTTCAGTTTCAGTTTCAGTTTCAGTTTCAGTTTCAGTTTCAGTTTCAGTTTCAGTTTCAGTTTCAGTTTCAGTTTCAGTTTTCAGTTTCAGTTTCAGTTTCAGTGTCAGTTTATTCAGTTTCAGTTTCAGTTTCAGTTTCAGTTTCAGTTTCAGTTTCAGTTTCAGTTTCAGTTTCAGTTTCAGTTTCAGTTTCAGTTTTCAGTTTCAGTTTAGTTTCAGTTTCAGTTTCAGTTTCAGTTTCAGTTTTCAGTTTCAGTTTCAGTTTTCAGTTTCAGTTTCAGTTTCAGTTTCAGTTTCAGTTTCAGTTTCAGTTTCAGTTTCAGTTTCAGTTTCAGTTTCAGTTTCAGTTTCAGTTTCAGTTTCAGTTTCAGTTTCAGTTTCAGTTTTCAGTTTCAGTTTCAGTTTCAGTTTCAGTTTCAGTTTCAGTTTCAGTTCAGTTTCAGTTTCAGTTTCAGTTTCAGTTTCAGTTTCAGTTTCAGTTTCAGTTTCAGTTTCAGTTTCAGTTTCAGTTTCAGTTTCAGTTTCAGTTTCAGTTTCAGTTTCAGTTTCAGTTTCAGTTTCAGTTTCAGTTTCAGTTTCAGTTTCAGTTTCAGTTTCAGTTTCAGTTTCAGTTTCAGTTTCAGTTTCAGTTTCAGTTTCAGTTTCAGTTTCAGTTTCAGTTTCAGTTTCAGTTTCAGTTTCAGTTTCAGTTTCAGTTTCAGTTTCAGTTTCAGTTTTCAGTTTCAGTTTCAGTTTCAGTTTCAGTTTCAGTTTCAGTTTCAGTTTCAGTTTCAGTTTCAGTTTCAGTTTCAGTTTCAGTTTCAGTTTCAGTTTTCAGTTTCAGTTTCAGTTTCAGTTTCAGTTTCAGTTTCAGTTTCAGTTTCAGTTTCAGTTTCAGTTTCAGTTTCAGTTTCAGTTTCAGTTTCAGTTTCAGTTTCAGTTTCAGTTTCAGTTTCAGTTTCAGTTTCAGTTTCAGTTTCAGTTTCAGTTTCAGTTTCAGTTTCAGTTTCAGTTTCAGTTTCAGTTTCAGTTTCAGTTTCAGTTTCAGTTTCAGTTTCAGTTTCAGTTTCAGTTTCAGTTTCAGTTTCAGTTTCAGTTTCAGTTTCAGTTTCAGTTTCAGTTTCAGTTTCAGTTTCAGTTTCAGTTTCAGTTTTCAGTTTCAGTTTCAGTTTCAGTTTCAGTTTCAGTTTTCAGTTTCAGTTTCAGTTTCAGTTTCAGTTTCAGTTTCAGTTTCAGTTTCAGTTTCAGTTTCAGTTTCAGTTTCAGTTTCAGTTTCAGTTTCAGTTTCAGTTTCAGTTTCAGTTTCAGTTTCAGTTTCAGTTTCAGTTTCAGTTTCAGTTTCAGTTTCAGTTTCAGTTTCTTTTCAGTTTCAGTTTCAGTTTCAGTTTCAGTTTCAGTTTCAGTTTCAGTTTCAGTTTCAGTTTCAGTTTCAGTTTCAGTTTCAGTTTCAGTTTCAGTTTCAGTTTCAGTTTCAGTTTCAGTTTCAGTTTCAGTTTCAGTTTCAGTTTCAGTTTCAGTTTCAGTTTCAGTTTCAGTTTCAGTTTCAGTTTCAGTTTCAGTTTCAGTTTCAGTTTCAGTTTCAGTTTCAGTTTCAGTTTCAGTTTCAGTTTCAGTTTCAGTTTCAGTTTCAGTTTCAGTTTCAGTTTCAGTTTCAGTTTTAGTTTCAGTTTCAGTTTCAGTTTCAGTTTCAGTTTCAGTTTCAGTTTCAGTTTCAGTTTCAGTTTCAGTTTCAGTTTCAGTTTCAGTTTCAGTTTCAGTTTCAGTTTCAGTTTCAGTTTCAGTTTCAGTTTCAGTTTCAGTTTCAGTTTCAGTTTGTTTCAGTTTCAGTTTCAGTTTCAGTTTCAGTTTCAGTTTCAGTTTCAGTTTCAGTTTCAGTTTCAGTTTCAGTTTCAGTTTCAGTTTCAGTTTCAGTTTCAGTTTCAGTTTCAGTTTCAGTTTCAGTTTCAGTTTCAGTTTCAGTTTCAGTTTCAGTTTCAGTTTCAGTTTCAGTTTCAGTTTTCAGTTTCAGTTTCAGTTTCAGTTTCAGTTTCAGTTTCAGTTTCAGTTTCAGTTTCAGTTTTCAGTTTCATTTCAGTTTCAGTTTCAGTTTCAGTTTCAGTTTCAGTTTCAGTTTCAGTTTCAGTTTCAGTTTCAGTTTCAGTTTCAGTTTCAGTTTCAGTTTCAGTTTCAGTTTCAGTTTCAGTTTCAGTTTATTCAGTTTCAGTTTCAGTTTCAGTTTCAGTTTCAGTTTCAGTTTCAGTTTCAGTTTCAGTTCAGTTTCAGTTTCAGTTTCAGTTTCAGTTTCAGTTTCAGTTTCAGTTTCAGTTTCAGTTTCAGTTTCAGTTTCAGTTTCAGTTTCAGTTTCAGTTTCAGTTTCAGTTTCAGTTTCAGTTTCAGTTTCAGTTTCAGTTTTCAGTTTCAGTTTCAGT